>JARJDW010014198.1:0-26874 GCA_030264715.1 Adinopsis sp. GC000173
GAGAATCAGTGAATAGTCACTGGCGGCAGCCGGTTTGGCGATATCTTATTTTTCATATTCCCTAACCTAAGACATTTTCTAACCACTCCCAACATGGATATTTTCCTACTGACATCATCCTCAATCTCTTAACCTAACCTAATCCTCCGAACCGGTCATACTCATTAACACAAGTCATTCACTAACCTAAGACAGACCCGTAAGTGTGAATATATATTCCATTTTCACTTAACGAGTGCCTAATAGATAATGTACACTTTTTCTAGATAATTTGCATATTATCTAGGTAATATGAAAAATGAAACACTAATCAACACAGTATTATTGCCATAACATTGTAGCGCCAAAGCAACACAACGCAGATTCGACAAAATTATTAAATATCGCTCCGGCCGACTATCCATCATTTAAAAAATACATATATACATATTGAATTCTTTGAGCAAAATATACGACGCAATAAATTATGCTGTATGTTACGCAATCAGCTGCGATATAAATGGCATAAATTTGCGACAAAAGTAAAAGAAACATTGGCAAACGATCGTATTTCATTCTTTTTGGTTGCGCGTCGGTTATTTCTGCGTCTTGCGCTCCCCAATGAGGAGAAAGATGTATCGTTGAAAAACAGATTTTTTTTTGATTCGATAACAAATGAGGCAGTGAAAGTACTCGATAGGATTACAATTTTTATTTGCTATGAAATTTCATACTTGGAAATAATGCTTTGACTATTGTTGCTTTTTATCGCGCAAATACGAAATACAAGAACAAAATGGTACAAAATGAAAAATAGAATTTAATCCTTACCGAGTATTAGCGACACATTTTTACATTTCAAATAAAAAGTATTTCTGCGTTAAGTTTATAGTAAATTATCTATAATTCAATATCAAAAAAGCTGTTATAGACAAAGCTTTGTACAGTTCAAGTGTTTTTGACAGCACGATGGTTATTTCTCATTCGTTTACTACTTTAAAATACTGAAAGTAGGAAGAGTCTGCTGCTGGAACAAGGCAAGAAAAAAAACAAATCTTGTATGATTCAATAACAAATGAGGTAACGTAAAGTGCTCGACGAGATTAGAATTTTCTTAGTACGTACTATTTCCTTCTTCCCCACTTGCCGCTGGTGCCCGCGTAAAAAGAAATCATGACGTACATTTCAAAAAGGATATAGCGCTTATATACTCTACACATACACATACTCGTGCTTAGATATATTTTTTCTTTTCAATTTTTGTGCGTGCCGTCATATTCAACTCGGAACCGGAACGGTTTGTCATTTGCGTCGAGTACCGGATGCCGACGACGTCGGCAAAGACGTGTGAGTGCAACAAGATTTCATCTGCTCCTCCTCGCTGCTGCTGCTGCTGCTGCTGCTTCATCTTTACACCACCCGAAACGATGGCAAAACAAGACACACACACGTGCTTTCTTATCTTTTATTCGGATTTAAGGCTTAATCTTTGCCTTAGTATTGCCTCTTGCCATATTTGTTTTCATACCTAAATCAAACATGCGAGCTGCTCTTACTCAAAAATTGAAAGATAATCCGTAAAGTAAATAAACTGATAGAGTGCGAACATCAAAAACTAATTTTAAAACTTTTCTCTGTTTGGGCGCGATGCTTTTGCATTATATATAAGTAATATATTTTTCTCTTCTGATCATAAAATAAGATTTCACTTACTTCCATAAAGAATATTATGCGGAAATAACCTAGATTTTATATTTGCTTTTAAGCAGCGTGTCATAACGGACTGAAAATTAGTATGTTTTGTATGTACAATAATGTCAATCTCAATTTGAACGCTGTTGTAATTAACACTATTATTATTATTATAAAACTTGGTAAGNCATAGAAAACCATAAGTGAAAATCGCCACCGCAAGTGTTAGAAAAACATGTTTTATTATATTTTCCGTATAATGTAGAATACTAATTTGCTTCTTAAGGATATTAGAAACCATTATCACATCGCAACTCATAGATGCAAAGTGAATACTTGGCATAATAGGCAAAAAGTTAAGAAGTAACTCTCTTTTTTAATCGTTTACGGCTAGACGTTTTTATATGATTATAGTTTTTAATGAGATTATATCATTGTTTTGTACATTATATAATAGCGTTTGAATTGAGTTTGAACTTATAGTATGTATAATAATCATTGGTGAGTGATAAACTAGTTATAATAATATAATCAATGACTCTTTTTTTGCTATTAATTTTTTCAAGTAATCAAATGAAACATTGTTTGCTAACTGAATGATTGTGTTTGTTGAATAGGTATTGTTCTAAAACCGCGCCCAAACATTGAAGCAAATGGGAAAGATTTATTATGGCTAGGTGTAGATGTTTAATTAAACAGTGGTAGTGTCATTAAAGGATGTTAGGTCGATCGAGTATACTCCGGTATACAGATTGCAAAATAGTACTGCATATAAGGTCTTGCATTAAGCAATTCTCTATTATGTACGCTAGTTTCATTAAAGGCCAACGTTCTTAATTGCCGGATAGAGAAATAATAGTCTTGTTAGACTGAAATACGACGCCTGCAAGCTTTTCATCTATATGCTTTTATATATTTTTTTATTATGATCAAGAAGCGTTTTCAATTAATTTCTCTTGATAGCAGAATGAAACAATAACGATCGTAAATTGCTAATAAATATGAAGATTATCATTATTATTATTATCACTCCGGCGAAATATTTATTGTTACGTTTATAATAAATGTGTCAATTAAAATTTCACAATGGCTCCATTTTTCACATTCAGTTGTCGTTTTTTTGTTGATCGGTTCTCTTATACAACTCTATCGAAGTTTTCTAAAAAGCTCATAATTCATGTCAGTTTTATATTGGTACCTATATATAAAAAGGTAAATAATTTTTACACAATATTTTAGAGAGTAGTGGTGTAGTGGTGCAACTAAATCAATGTTCTGGTTTCGGAATGAATCATATATTTATATCTAGTTTGAATATTTTATAAATACTAATTTGCACTTTATTTTATGCACCATTATTAATGTGTATTTTATATATAAATATCATAACCAGGCTTGAAAAAAGATCCGATTTTTTGTTAAAATTTGATTCAAATAATGTCAATTTTTCTGCAAGTTCTCTATTGAAAGAGACTATCTTAAAGTAACAATATAACAAATAACAATTAATAATTTTTATTTTTTTTGTAACGTTCTCTATACGTTTATTTCGTTTGGTCTATTTATATCACATATATCGAATGAATTTTTATCGGTTAAAAATATAAGGACAGCAAAATAATTACAGATTTTGCCACTAAAATTTAGCTGGATGCGCATCATCGATGGATGCGCGATTTAAATCAATGATTTCTTTAAAAAAATCAATGCAATTTAAATCTGATTTAAGTCAAATGCTTTTAATCATTCCAACCCTTATCATAATATTGACTATCTATATAAAAAGTTAAAAAAAGTATTAATTTAAATCTAATAAAATCACAATACAACAAAGATCAATATTTGCTTGATATCTACAGTTTGCCAAAAATATATGCGATGTTTGTTAATTGCATTGTTACAATATTTTTGAAAACAATATTTTTTTGTGAACGCATTTGCAATTCAATTATTTTTTTGTGTGTGAGTTATTTTTGTGGAAAAGAAACTAGAAAAGCAGATACAAGGTTTATTTGAACAAGTTTTGATATAATATTTTGTGAGAAATTGCTTTATAAGTATGGGATAAAGGCTAAACAAATAGGATAAAAAAAACTATCACACCGAATTGTGTAGACACATTGATTTGGAAATAGGATTTTTAGGTAAAATGGAAAAACAAAAAAAAATCCATGCCTAAATAATATATAATATAATTTTTTTTTGATGCAATATAAATCCATTTTGCAAATTAGTTTTAGAGCTTGTCTTATAACTAATATGTTAATGGATAAAGTTTATATCTCGACAGTGTTTAGATATTAGTTAGTTGCATAAAATCCCTTAAGGTTCAATAAAAGTTTTGAAAAGGGGGTTCAAACCAGTGAAATTATAATCCCTTGCGTGTTGTCATTTTACGGGTGGAAGTGATAAACCTGGTTTAACACTTATGGTGGTACGTGCGAATGCGTTCTTTAAATGATTATATTTTTGTCTGTTATATGTTAAAGGAAACAATTCGCGAATTTGTTATAAACGCTATTAGCATGCGAAACTAGACGGGGCGCAAGTTGAAGAATCGCGGCTAAGGGAGAAGTTGTTAATCCAGATTTGTGAGAGTGTGCACTTAGTGAGATTAACTGAAACTCTTGCAGCTGAGGCAGGTATTCAAGCAGAGACGCGTGTGTTAATTGTCTGAAACCGCTAATCTAGCATCGGAATCTTAAAGAAAACTTTACAAGTGCTTCCTGCAAAGCTTCAACAATATACTGAAACATTCTCATCACTTTGCCACTTCTCCTTGCCTTTATTTTTCATCCACCATCTACTAGAATTATCAGCATGACGACGATGATGATGATTATTATTATTATTAATGTATTATGCAATTTGCAGGAAACTAATTTCAATTATACTTTGTTCCTCTAATTTGCAACAACTCGTACTTTATATATGAGGATAATCAATTATTGTACAAGTAAATTATCTCTAGGAATTGAAGATGTGCATGCTTATGAGACAAGGATTGAGTGTCTTTGTGGTAGTGGTACTATTTAGAAAATTTGATACAAAATAATTTTGCCATATTAAAAGATTAATCAAGAATAAATGAAACATCTAAAATCAGCATGAATTTAATTTAACCCTTATTCGTTAATATACATTCATATCACATTCTTTTATACAGATGCACTAAATATCAAAATCTACTTATTGCAATCAATAGATTTGATTATTTTTTCAAAGTGAATGCAAGAAAGAAAGCTGTTTTTATATTTTTCGCACATTTTTATCACATTATTATCAATAAAAATTGTAATACGAACAAAATTTAAGAGAAAAAAAACGCGACAACTAAATTCACGGTATTTTACGAAATTATAAGATTCACTTTTGTCTGTAAATAATTGTCTTGAAATTCAAGTGCATCTTAAACTTTAATTTAGCACAAAAATGTACGGTGTTTGATTTAAGTTTTTGATAGTCTTATAAATGGCAAGATTTATCACATTTGCTTTTATTTAATTTTGTATAAAATAAAAACATCTTGCCCTTTTATAAAATATCATTTAATTTAAAAAACAAAAATAGTAATTATTCATATGAGACTCGAATAAAAGAGGACTATGATCAAAAGTCTACAAGTAACATTTTCATTGGTTAGCCAGTTTACTCTATTTGTTGACATGGAAAATGATTTTCAGAGATTTTAATTTATTTCTTTTTTAGTCTGGTTTTACAATGCAAAAAAATTGATTTTTTAAAACAATTGCTTAAAAAATAAGAAGCATCTTATAGTCAGAAGAATACGGCAATTAAAATTTAGATGTTTATCTCTCTTAAACCAATCAAAACCATTTCTGCTTGTTTGGATCTTTTCTTTCTGACTCTTCACATATTATTATGCTTAGAGATATCCATTGCATTATTTTGAGTTTACGTAAACAAATTATTATATTTTTATTTTTTTTTTTTATTAATTAACGATTCTAGTTTCAATCCTCCCTTTTTTATCATAAAGCAAAAAGATGGAACATCTGACAATGCTGAAAACTGTATACTTTGTTAAAAAAAATCATAGCGATTGTGTGCCAGTGATAATCATAAATATTGTTGCAATTTTGAATAAGGGTTAGTATAATTCGATGTGTACACTAATAAACATTGTTTCTGTAATATTCACATATTGCATTACACTAATCAAATGTTCGATACCCTATGATCAAATTCTGTATTATCTCATTAGTAAGATTAAGATAAATGAATTAATGTAACGCAATTACGCAAATTCAATTAAAAAGAAAATTCATAATATATATCGTACTATGTATATTTACATGTAAAAATTACACACATATTTTTATTAAATAATAAATTTTGCGTCAAGAGTGTATTTTATCAATGGGTTGTTAAAAACAAATTTTATATTTTAGCAGATATGATAGTGTTTTGGAGAATGTGCTTGAAGTAGCATAAAATTTTTTGGCTTCCATAGATAGTCTGGCTTTTTTGCGCTCGTATATGATGTGATAAATAAAAAACCAACACATCAATGTTTTGTTGTTGGTAAAATATATAAGCGGAAAAATAAAATGCATGCATTTTATGAGCATGTGTGTGCGGTGGTTGCTTTTTTCGGGTGACTTTAATAAAGTAAAATAGTTTGCGCCGTAATGAGAAGCTGCTGCAGTAGCTATAAAAGTCTTCGAGCATAGTTAGAGACCCATAAAAAGATGTCTTACTCGCGAGATTACATAATAACTTTGTGTGTGTGTGTGTGTGGCGGTGGCGGCGGCGGCGGCGGCGTCAGCGGCGGCAGAAATTCCTTTCCTTTCTAAACATTCGGGATTCTTAACTAACAAAGTTAATTTCCAGCTAGTCCTTTTATTACTTAAACGTATAGCGAGTGAGTGGTTTTTGGGCGAAAGTGCGGCCGGATGGTAGACGGATACTGCTCTGTTATCTATTTGTTGCAACCGCCACCCGGATGTTAACTATATAGCATAGAGTCTACAATGCCTAAAATATATAGATATATATATGTATGTATATATGTGTAAGTAAGGTCCGGCAGTATGAAAAGCTCCACACCTCAAGATTTAACCCGAAGCGTAATCCCTTTACACGCGGTCGACTTCATTACCGTATCCACGTGTTAAATAATTTACGTGAACGCTTTGTTCTCTTAAATAGTGTTACAAGCCATAAAAACCATTTTCTATTTGCAGAGTTTACATAAAATTTACTACTACAACTTGTTCCTCCTTACCACACATGTACGTGTATGTATAGTTTTTCGTTTAAGAATTTTGTTTGTTTATCAAAATGTTTCACACACAACACAACTTTATACGTATCACATACACAGCAAGTATAGCGCGCTGAAAAAACTTTTCTTCTTAAACTTTAACTATAATAAGAAACTAAGACTTCAATTTAACCTTCACAAAAGTTAAAATTTATTATAGTGCTTTTTGTACCAGGGAGTCATCACAACTTGTTGTATTTCCAACATGACATTCAATTAACGTTGCAAAAATACAATAATAAATCAATTGGAAAATTACTTGTTTCAGTATTTTTTCCCACCGTCTGTTTTTGTCCAAAATTTCAAAAAAACAATATAAACGCTTCCAGCATTCCAATTAAAGTAGACAATCGTAAATGAAAAAAATTTATAAATCCTTACATTGCATAGTTAAAGTGATTATTGGTATTGACTCTAGCTAGCTAGGAAATAATGCTCTCTTTTGTATAATTTATTCATGAAAAATTTCACATTAATATTAAAAATTATTATTATTCCAAAACATTAATGATAACATTAAACAAGAATAGATCGAAAATTGGCGTTTAAGCAAAAAAGAGACGATCAAATATACTGTATTTTATGGAACTATTATATACACTTTTATTTTTAAAAGATTACATTCAAAATTTAGGTGCGTCTTATAATGAAATTATTTAACACAATAATGTCCGGTGTTCGATTTAAATTTTTTATAGTCATATAAATTGCAACTTTTAACACATTAACTTTTACTTAATTACCTTCTATAGGATAATCTTGCTCTCTCGTATAAAATATCTTTTAATTTAAAAAAAAACAGCATAGTAATGAATAGTACTTGAATAAAAGAGGCATAAAAACAAAGCAATGCGCATGATTTTTGTCCATATTTTTAAAAAACAATGTAACAGCTTCCAGCATTTCAATTAAAGTAGACATTCGTAAATGAAAAAAATAGATAAATCCTTACATGGCATAGTTGAAGTGATTATTGGTATTGACTTTAGCTAGCTAGGAAATAATGCTCTCTTTTGTAGAATTTATTCATGGAAAATAAAAACCATTAATGCTATCACATAGGGGGTGTTTTTCCTACACAGACGAATAGGTGTGATGTAAAATGCCTTTAAGGGTAGAATTCCCTTCCCATTTAATGACTTTCATATCCTTAAACTTGCATTTTCCTTGCATTTCATGATATTAATTCAATAACACACTACATTACACCAATTTCTCCCTGCCCAAAATTATATAATCGCTCTCTAACCATTCATTCATTCCTGAAATAAGGAGAGAAAAAAGAACAACTAACAGATGCACGCTTCTGACCTTTTTTCACACTCTCCATCGACTTTTTTTTTCTTAAATGTCATTACTTTGCACCACGTCTACCTTGCATATGTTTGAATTCATTCACCTGAAGCTTATTCAACCTTCCGCAAGTTATTCATGCAGTCCGAAATAATGCGTTCTTTTCCCCTTTCATCGCACAAAAATACATTTGCTCTTTATACAATCAAATTATGTAACAAGCAATGACTTTTTGACATGATATTTCTGGCAAATATCAAATCAAGTTCATTGGACTTGCGTTTAATTAAAATTAAATTGCTGTGATTGTTTTTATTGCTTAAAAGCAATTTTGTTTTAATATTATTTTTGGTTTCAATTGTCATTTGTAAAAGTCTATAACGATGATGTAATATATTTTTAGATGTAATTTTTTGGCATGAAATGAAAAATTAGATACATGTTCAGTAAAAGAATTTTGACTACATACAATTTGTAAATTAACAAATAAACACGATGAATATGTTGTACATAAATTTGTTGATTTTAATTAAAATCAACTTGACGGAAAGTAATATTTTAATTCTATCAAAAATGAGGTTTAATGGTAGGGAGCTTTTATAATTAAACAAACCTCCATCGTAATCGCCTTTTGTAATAATACTCATTATCTAAATTTGATACTACATTTGGATTAACAAACAAATTTTTCGGCACTGGTAAAATATTAATTATAGAGAAGTAACATTAACTAGAAGCGGGTTGTAATTTATTCCTTTCCTAAAGAGAGAAGAGAGTAGGTATTATTGATTTACTTAACATTGACCAAAAACGTAAAATAAGATATTTAAGTGCGCTTTAAGTTATTTGATATTCAAAAAGAGTAGAATCCGTCGTACCCCCTCGTTTTTATATCCTTATAAATACGCAATGTATGCACACTGTCGTAACCTAAAAGTGTAACTTTGCTACTGTCAGAAGACAATTATAAAGGCAACCGAAGGGCGGCCTTATTAATAAATAAAATAATCTAGATGACTTTTGCTTCACTAGGAAAGACTTGACATGAATATGTAAAGCATATACTTTGCACTGCTATGCCCATAAATATAAGGATTCTGGGGGATTAAGTCAATCGCGATAAAGTTTTCAAAAAAACGTAAGAAAAAAGCTGCGATAAGATTCATTTAAAATTTTTACAATCTGTTATTTTTCACACTTTTATAATTATTGTTAAACCAAATTAGAAACCAACCTTTGATTCTTTACTGTGACTTTGACAATTATTTGTTACTATGATCTTACCTCAATCTTATGACCCGAGTTTTTATTATTTGATTTGACATGCATTTAGTGACTTTTGGTTGGCCCTGTTTATTACAGTAACTTATTATTATTAAATATTCATAATTTATTTTGAGGGTGCTTTTTTCACTCAAGTATGTGTAAAAATAAAGATTTAATGCTATTTTGCAATTACAACACGACTAATTACTATTTTCTCATTTTGCTGATTTTCTCACGATTTGATTATTTTCGGTTCGTATAGAGTAGTAGCTTAAAGCAAATGTATTGCTTTTGAGGAACAAAATGGTAAGGGGCTTCGTTTTCATGTAATACAACTTGAGGTTATGAAATGCTTGAAACGTTCCCCTAATGAATTAGATTGAGACTTTTTAGTTGATTTGTAGGGGGAGTGTGGAGACATTTAATAAATTAGGCCTACCTGTTTGATAAATATCATATTATTATATTAAATCGTACTCTTGTAGGAAGTGAGTGTAGTATATTAGATATGCATATATAATACATGTACTCTCGTATAAACATAGACACTTCTTTGCAGCAACGCGTATATCATGTTTTAAATATATTAAAAGCGATATCAGCTTTATGATAAAAAAGTCGACCGGCTAACAAGAAAAAAATATATATGCAAAAGTTGGGATATCTTATTTGGTATCGTAATAGTTTTATTATCAAAGACATGTAATATGTGGACTAGAATGCACAATCAATGTCGAATGGGAAAAGATTTAAATTGGAAAAGGGAGTTGTTTTTTGTCTTGCTTTGATATCGTCTATAGATCGATAGAACAACAGTAAATAGTAAAAGGATACATATATACAGTCACACAAAAGCAAGTCAGTAACAATTTTATTATCCTCGAAAAAGAATGCGCCTAGATGTAAACAGATCGGATAACCGCTATAAAAAGGCCGCAGACGTCTCTCATGCGAAAGGTTTTAAAAACGGATAGTGAGTGAAGCAATTGCAATCTTTAGCAAAAAACGATGCAGTTCAATAAGGATCACATGCGTGTAGACAGGAAGAAAGGAGGAGAGGACCCTTATACAACAACATCCCCAATGACACATTACTTTTGGGGCTCGCTTGCGTGACGTTCGCTTCTCCTTTATTCTATCTTTCCCCCTTATATATAAAAGTTACCTGCCATAATATCGACCTGTTCGCGCCAGCTATTCCCATAAAATTAGCGACATACTTCCATCTCGCTTCATTCGAAAGATGATAGAAATGAAACGAACGGAACGGAGGAAAAAATCAACCCTCGCAAATATATATTTTTTGTTCGAGACCAAACATCAAAAAATGATCTCGTTCTCAACGCGTCTTGACAAAAAACGTTTATGGAATATTTAATACATTTCATATTTACGTATATGGATAATTTCAGCAACCCCTTTGGGATATTATATTTATTCGAAAATGTTTTCCAACAAAGATTGCGCTTTTTTCAAGTACACGTATTGTTTCCGTGTGTTTTTGTTAAATCTCAACAGACAAACAATTTTTATTATTAAGTTGAGGTAGCCAAGTTGGTGGTTTATTTTCATTATGCTGCCTGCACGTTTGCTGCTGTGCTGCAAAGAGTAAAGAGGAAATCTAAAATGTTGTTGGTCCCATGTGCAGCATGTAGCCGACTATAGTTTACTGGCGACATGTTACGATGTGACCAGAAGACAATAGAAACGAGCGGTCGCACAGTCCGTTGCTGCGAGTAGTGAACTAGCGGCTCGCATCCCAACCGCCAACGGTGCGGTGCGGCGCCGCTTTCCCACAACTCGACACTAATGCTGAAAATATTTTAGGCTATTTAAGATTTCCTTGGGCGTGTTACGACAGTTAGCGAGACAGTGAACCTTCAGCGCAATGGTTAAATTGTTGAAAGCGCACAAAACGACGACGTCCCTTTAATAGATTAGATAGACAATGCAGATTGCAGCATTTATGCTTTATAGTTTATACACATACACACATACACACACATACACACACATACTCACTTATTCAGCTTAAGCAGCGCTTAATAAATTACTGGAATGTGATGTGTGATAGCTTTAATTTAATTATTTAACCACTACGTTGCTAAAGAACATAACCATCTTATGTACACATACACATTTAGGTGCTTACATGTGACATAAAACTCATTCATTCGAGTATTATTGATTCGATGAATAATTTAGTTTAGAAAAATGGTAGTTTCTGAACACTTTTCTATGATATATTATGTTATTTGTAACTTAAAATTCAACACTTGAATATTATTACTATGCGATATAAATAATTGTGAACGACTAGAGGAGGGATTATTAATTATTCGGATGCAAGGGTTTGTTGGCGATGCTTTTAATCATTGAATATAATGTTTCATTGAAAAGTCAAAAAGTTGGGACGATGAAATATATTATTTTATACTCTACACACACACATGCGTATATGTAGTCTCGTACATCATACTATATAAATGTGCATGTGTGTAGGCATTCGCAAATTTTATCCGAATATAGATTTCATTTGTTTGAGGGGGGAATTGAAGATTGATTGTGGTTTGGACAAGTTGATTAATGAATTTGTAACGTTGTGTTCTCTGTACGCTTATACTTGTTAGTGCGAATACGAATTGAAACAAATTCCTTTGGCGGTTGCTAATCAAAAATTGAGCATATTTTTTCGTTGTTGTTCTTGTGTTTCTGTGTTTTGTGTGTGTGTGCATGTTTATTTATTATGTTATAATGAATGTATAATATAATGATGAATATATGTGTATGTATGTGCGTCTGATGTTATCGCTTTATACAACATTTTGTGGTGGCGCATGCAATGCCAACAACCCGTCACAAGCATTTTCATTTAAATAGTGTTAATTAGGCGACTTGTGTGTTAAAAGGGTTGCTTTCGCTCTCTTGTATAGAGAAATGTTACTTGTAGTTTATTTCCTGGTGCGCCAGTAACGAGACTAGTGTGCGTCGACGCATCATTAATTTGACAGAATGCATGCAATTGGGACCCTCTCTTGCCGCCGCGCGCATGCAAATCGTCGTCGTCTTTCTCGTATTAATATCATACTTTCCTAATGCTGGTTATTTATTGTGTGAGAATACCTCTTGCGTCACACAGCGCTTTTATATTTCTTTTTTTGATGATTGAGGATGCAATGAAAAGTTCCACTTGGAAGCATTGGACTATTTGTCTAGTCCCGTTGCATCCGGAGTAAGAAGTTCCGTTTGTGTAACACGGAACGAGTATGGGCAAACATCACTATTACTTTTTGCTATGAATCCATCATGACGAATAATAACAAGAAGGAATGACAATGCTTTTATGCGAGAGAATCTAGAGAAACTTTCTGCTGTTATAAGTTTTTCTAGAAAGCCTTGGCAAATAAATATTGATAATATTATATTAGTTCATTCGTAGGAAACTCTTTGGCCTGCCTGGCTGGCCTCCTGTTGCATTTCTATTTAATGTGAATGTAAAGTTATTAGAAGTAATTTGGTCGGTTGCATTACACAATATTACTAAAACAATGACATTATATATAATTTACACACTCACACAGAGAGCGAGAAACGTTACTAGTCGCGCACTAGCACCTAACATTGCTCATTGTTTGCGTTCGCGCAATCATTTAAAATTTACTTTTAATTAAGTTTGCGAAAATTGATAATTAACAAAAAGCGGGCAGCCTGTTGAATTGTGATAGATACTTAACATTTTAAGATTTATATGCGTCTATAATGGTGCAAAAGACTTGGAATAAGCTCCCAAAACTGACGTTCGATTACTTTGGTCTGCGTGCACAAGTTTTGTAATTGGAAAGGGCACAAGAGCGGGAGAGAAAGAGAAACGCCTGAGGTATATATTGGTGATAGATCTGTGCATGGGCGGCTGAGTATCCCGAGGGACATTTCGCTTTCCCCGTTGAACCTTTTCTACGTTCGTTCGGTCCCCCGCAAAACTAGACTGTGGAGAATGTTGGACTGGATTGGTGTTTTTATTGCCCAGCGCTAACCCCTTATACAAGTTTTCCCATATAACATAAAAAATAGCACCCAGCCGTCGGAAATGTTTAATGTTTATACTGTTTTGTAACATTGGGACACAGTAATTTAATCGCCCGTTTCGATTTTTTGCATTTTATTCAAAAAAAACATAACAGCAGAGCTAACGCAATCAAATTAAATTCATTTTTTACAATCCAACGGATGCCCTTCTTGTACGTATGGCGAATTGTTTTTACGATGTTTACAACGATTCATCATCTCATTATAATGACGATAAACAACGCCAACGTCCTTAATGTATGTTATGATTAATTCCAACATTTTTATTTTATTTATGAAGCAAACTCGAGGTGGATTTAACTGATGCCAGAACCAGAGGACACGCTTGCCGTGCCGTGCCGTATATACATACGATTTTAATATCCACCTACACTAATTGGAATGTCACACGGGGATAAGCTTAATTAGGACAAAGAAATTAGTACCCTTTTTTTGGTCTCAATTGTAACCTACCATTTCCGGGATGGACAGTTGGAAAAACCCTTTCATTCTAATTAACTTTACCATATCTCAGTATTACCTTTTAAAAGAGAATAAAAAATGTGCAATTATTTATTTAGTAAACAGACATCATACTACATATACATATATTATAAAATTACCGTAGGTTGTATACGTTTCAAGGAAAAGATTTGCAATGGATTAAGCGAAAAATGTTATTGTTTGTTATATAATTAACTTTGTTAAAAAGTTGAAAACATTGGAGAAAAAAAATAAATGCGAGCGTCGCGAAACGAAGTTAATTCAAGGCTGCAGCAGCACAATGCAATCAGTTTTTCCGAATCGAAATACAAATTTAATTCAAATGCTTGGCCCGTAATTCCTCATTTCTTCGCATAATGGAAAAATATGCAAATTTAGGTGCTAGAACGGCGGGCTATACAAGGCTTTATGTCTACAAATATGAATAGTATTTTTCGTCGTTGCATCACTCATAATTGAAAACACAAATTATTTTGAGAATGCAATGATTTGTTGTAAATGCGCAAAGTGTGAATCTTGTTGTTGTTGTTGTTGTTTTTTTCTTTCGGCTAAAAAGCACGAGTACAAATGTATTTGAACAATGTGCGAAGAAAGTTAAAAACATGTTTGTTTTGTTTTGTTGCTGTAGTTGAGGGACAAAAAAACGAGGAAAAAATAATATGGCATAGGTGGTTGGTTGTACAATTCTGGTCGTGTTTTCAATATAAGAGTTTCCTCGATGCGAGTCTTTGGATTTGTATGTCAATGCATTAGATATCACAAGTCGTTAGGGTGTAGGCGCATGCGTCAGGCAAGGCGTCGCGACGCTCGAGATGGAGAGTTAGTAGTGCAGTGGCAGCCGTCGTCGGTATGTGAACGTAGTGAAACGGCCGCGACGGGCCAGGAGGAGAGCGCCTTAGCCACGTCTTCCGTTTTTTTTAATGTTATTGTATAAATATTGTACTAATCCGCCGCTGCCTTAATTTCCTTACATCTTTATACCGCAGCTTGACTATATCAATACGTCTTTATTATTGATTATCTATATTCCAATAAATGTAATAAAAATTTAAAAACAACGAAATTTTCATAAAATTTAAATAATATATATTAATGTCCAACTGGTATGTGTGTGCTGTGCTCCTGTCCCGTCTCGACTCGTCTGCTTGGTGCGGTTTACTTTTAATTTAGTTTTATTTTATTTTATTATTACTATTATTTACACTGTTTTAATACAAAAAAAACCATCATCATACCTTTTTATTTCTCAGTTTTTAATTAATAAAAAGACCGCACATGTTTGTTTGCGATTAATTTTATGTCTGATGTATCCTGCTTTCCAGGCGTAGTATGATAGTATCCTTCTGTCTGCTCTGCGCTGTGTGATTGTCCTCTCGCTAATATTGTAGCGCTCTATGTTCATCTCGCGATGGTGTGTGTGTGCTGACCCAACGAGACTGTGCCTCGGACCCATCTCATCGAAGATTCTTCCACGACACGAGCGGATATCATCCATGCTGATAAGATAACCCTTATCACCTCTAACACGTTCAGGTGAAGCAGCCAGTTGTGTACCTAGATTTGAGATAGACAGTCATGTTACACTCTTTAGACACATTGGCTGGCAAGCTCTCACCAGGAGCTACACATAGTAGTCCAACCTCTTCGTTACTTGATGGAAATGCGAATCGTGTGCATCCGTACCTCAAGCAAAATTCTAGCACCAAGTAAGTTTGATGTTTTTTTCTTCTCTTTCATAAAACAAACAACAAATATCACTCGTACTCGTACTCGTACAACATACATTGAAATAACCATCCGTGCTTTATTCCTTTACTCTATGCGACTATAAAACAATAGATGTTAATCTATACGTTGTGTTCTGCCCGCTTAAATTCCATTCAAATTGATTAAAATCGTGTGATAGTATCTAACATCGAACGGAAAAACAAGATGTGCTTTAGTTTAATCCCGTAACCACTTGTTCTCGAAAACAGGCATTCAAAGTCAAAAAATCGCACGTTTTTCCTTTACAAATTCAATTCAATAATTTCCTTTTCTGGATAAACTTGCTTATACCCGTAATACAAATGTTGAACATTTGAGGTTTTAACCAATCTAACTAAATGATGCACTATTAGTACCATAGTTATTACAGAAAAAGTTCTTGAAATATATAAATACAAATACCGACTCACACTAATTATATTTTCAAGTTAAGCAAATTTAATTAACATTTAAGATAAGCGTCTCAAATTGTCCCACTTATAATTATGAAATAACATTAGAACGTTTTAAAATTATCTTTTTTATAAGCTATAAAATGGTATAAACTTTATACTGAGTATTTGCTTGATAAGATAACGACTTATTTTCTTAATGTCACAATTTACTATCCATAATGTAAATAAAAGCGCATTTGCTTGTAAGAAAACGATTGCTTAAACTAACAGCTGATGTTAGGAGTAACATACAACAAGTGGGTATCTTAGTAACGTTTTAGAAAAATCGTCGGCGGGGATTTGATCATAATATGTTTTTAACAAAACTGCTGCTCTATACACACACACACACATACACGTACATAATTTTTTTTGATTGATTATCTAAACTGTCAGATGAAAAAGCATATTTCAAAGATTGAGAGAAAAAAAACTTTTTGGTAGGAAACTTTCTATCCTTTCCATATGCTTGTGATATTGCGTAAAATTTATGGAACGATTGTTTCAGCCAAAAAAAAATGAAAAGTTTTTTCCTGCTATGTAGGTTATTTTATTTTGTTAATTTTGCAGTTAAGAGCAGTTTTTGAATCATATCGTTGAAGCTGATAACAGCATTGTACATAAATGATAAAATGCTTACGTAAAAGTAAATATTTTCCTTTTTTCCCGTATTTTGTAGTTGATTAGTTAGTAAATTACATAGCCCTTGTGGTAATTAATGATGATGTTAGCGTTATTGAGGGCTTTCTATCATAGATTCTGAAAACCCCTTTTATAATTGATGAGTGAGAGGCAGGAGATTGGGAGTTGCGTCAGCGAATTGTTCATACGGAACAGATTGTTCGGATGTCACGCACGGACATTCAATCTAAATATACGTGGGGCGTCTAGTTGAAGTGGTGGAATACCATACTCCTTCTTGTAACTTGGTCTGAAAAGACATTAGATATACGTGGCGTAGGGCCAACAATCAAAGCGCTATTATACGACAACCCCTTTTGCTACAACATCCTTCGAAACGTATTCGTACAAGAAAGTGTATGTGTGTGTGTGTGTGTGTGTCTATGTGTACAAGTAAACACTCCCAGACACGTTCCATCACACTTACACAACAAAATAACATCCCTTAACTATTAACTATTCAATAATTTATAACGTAACTACACATATTGCCTACGAAAATGTCGGATAAATTTCCAAAACACGTAGGTGACGATAGTTTTTAGGGCAACCTGCATGCACACCTGATTTATCTAAAACGTGACATGAAAAATGAGTACTTCAACTTGGTAATTAATGTCTCTGCTGCGCGACAAACAACAAAAACATTGTTTAGAAATATAATAATAACTAGAGGAGAATAAATTACATTTTTCGTGAATGCACTTTATTCTCATCTGGAAAACCGTTTTTCACATTGTCTCTTCTTTCTAACTACTACATAATTTATGAAGCATTATTGATATATATGCTATATATATATAAAGCCATATTTATTTTTTGTTTTATGTTTTTGTATACGCACATATCCTCAAATGAAAAAGCATATAAAAATCGATACGATTGATTGTGTGTACTTGAACAATTTCAATCCCAATTGAATGAATTGTGTCATAAAATATATCCTAAGGTTTATTTCCTTCAAATAAAATGTGATCGGCAAATTTATCATCACGCATACACAAATACTGGAAACGGTGCAAAAAAAGCACTGAAACAAAACAATTTCTGTAGATGTCTTATGAAAATAGAGCGCAAATATATACACAGATGATGTATGCGTAGATGTCGAAAAACAATAACAGTAATGCATGAAATATTAAATAAATGAATATAAAAAGTATCGCTTTTCATTTTACATCACATCACATTCACGAAATGTTAAATTCACCAATCGCGCAATATATTTTTTGTTGTGTTTGTCAGTCAGTCAAGTTTCGCAAAAATAAGATGATGGCATAAAGACGATCATAAAATTTGAATGTTCCTCATTAGAAGAAGAAGTTCTCGCATAATGTATTTTTAAAGTTAGTGTGCGTTGTTATGCATTGAATGTACTTACTTACTATACGCTCATACTCTTGCAATTTTATTTATTATTAAAAAAAGTATTTTTTATATTGTATATTTTATGTAAGCACCTTAGTAAGATTACAAGTTATTACATAATTTCATCTTATCTAAAATCAATTTTTCATTACAAATTTATATGCAAATTACATTTTATGTAAAATTTAATTTAACGCACACATAACGCACAAATGAGAATATGATATTTATCAAATAATTATTAAAACAAATTAGAAAAATAATATAATGTGTATACAAAATTATTAAATTGGTTTTAAACACATTGTTCGTTATTCCAAAAAAATACATCAAACATTATACAATACGATAACAGTTATCTAAAATTAAATAATTTCAACAATTTTCAATGTCCGGTTATTAAAGGTAAAATATTAAATAATTCATGTATAATATTACGGCAAAGCTAAATTGATTTTCACATATTTCGGCAAACATTATTTCAACAAAGTGTTTACTTGAAGCTAGTAAATAACTCATTTAACAATTAAATAGCATTTATTGATATAAAATGGCATAATTTGAATTGAAAGGTCTTTCGAAGTTTGAATATTCTAAATACGTATAACTTGTTAACTATTTGCTTTTATCCGATCCGAATTTCTATCTAACATTTATCCTACATACATTTATATATCTATCACATAAATGTAAAAATGCGTTTTAGAAATAACATTGATAGTTAACATTTATTGAAACTGTTGATTTGTAAACTAATAGTTTAAATTTATATTGCAACGTTTGCTGTTTTTAAAGAATTTTGTTCTAATTTTTTTACATCAATTCAACAGTGTTAAATATAAATATATCAGCTCGATTGCCATTTAATTTAGATAATAAGTTATTAATTTTGTTAAACCACTGTCAAAGAGCTTTAATAATGTGTTTGCAATCCAATGTCTGGCAGCTAGTTTTACGTACTTATAGTTTAAACCCTCAAATCGGATGTCTCTTAAATGTTTTTTTTTTATTTCTTGGAACAGATGATAGTCACTTGTAGCAAGATTTGAAAAATAGAGTAGATGTGAATGTAATTCCTAACAAAGATCGTCAAAAACTTTAGCGGTCTTCGTGCGATCTGTGTTTGTGAATTATAATGTTGCAAATTTTTATAAAGTACATAACACAACAAACCAAATACGATTTAAGTAGTGTAGTATTTCGAGTTAATTGTGATTTATCTATAAAATTGTTCTTTGCAATCTCAAAATACTTGGCTGACCGACGGAACTGTAAATGCTTTAAATTATGACCACTCTTTCTTCAGATTTGTATATTTGTATAGCATTTCTGTAAAAACTAAGTTTAAGAAATGCTTATAAGTGAGCAACTTTACAATATTTGATGCGATCCAATGTCCGGCAGCTAGTTTTACGTACTTATAGTTTAAACCCTTAAATCGGATGGGTCTTAAATGCCTTTTTTTTTATTTCTTGGAACAAATGATAGTCACTTGTAGCAAGATCTGAAAAATAGAGTCGATGTGAATGTAATTCCCAACAAAGTTCGTCTAAAATTTAAGCGCTCTTCGTGCGATCTGTGTTCTTGAATTATGATGTTGCAAATTATTATTGACAGCATAATTCAAAGGAACGAATACGATTTAAATAGTATTCCGAATTAATTGTGATGCATGTATAAGATTTTTCTTTGACAATCTGAGAATACTTGACCGTCCGACGGGAATGCAAATGCTTTGAACACGATGACAACTCTTCTTCAGATTTCTATCTTTGTTTAGCATTTCAGTAAAAACAATGTTTAAGAAATGCTTCTAAGTAAAATAAACTTAACAATATTGTATTGAATAGATGCATAAATGCTTTTTTATTTCTTGGAACAGATGATAGTCAGTTGTAGCAAAATCTGAGAAATAGAGTAGATGTGAGTGTAATTCATAAATTGCACAACACAACAAACCGAATACGATTTAAATAGTACTCCGAGTTAATTGTCTAATTCATTTATAAAATTTTTCTTTAACAATCTGAAAATATTTGACCGAACTACAAATGCTTTAAGCAATGACTATTCTTATTCAGATTTGTATCTCTGTTTAGCATTGCTGTAACAACTAGTTTAAGAAATGCTTCTAAGTAAAAAACTTAACAATAATTTATGCGATGTGACTAATAAACATTAGACAGAACAAAATTCATAAAACACTGGAAATCTCCTCTGATATAACCAGTAAAACTCCAGGGAAGTGAAAATTTAAATTACTTATTAGAAATATAAATATTTTTGTTTTTCAATTTCCAATATAATAAATGTGGTATGAAAGAAATTTTGAAAAATGATAATATGTGTTTATAATTTTTTAAAAACACAAAACCGATTATTTCAGTGGAAAATTGTACGTGCTTAAATTTTCGAATTACTTCAAGTTTATTTAGCGCAGTCGAGGAAGAAAAATGTAAAATCGTTTCCAGTTACATTCACCTTCGTCGTCGTCTATATATCGATAGATTTTTTTCTGCAAAAAGATAAAGATCAACACTTTAAACGATAATTTAATCCCATTCACTTAACTTAGTATACATACTTGTATGTTTCAATAAAGACTATTAGTTTATTGTTGGAGGAAGGAGGAATGGACGAGATTTTAGTCGCCATTATTTATTATATATGTGGGCTTTTTTTTCTAATTGCGTGTATGTGAATATGTGTGTGGTGAGTTTATGCGAAGTGGTTAATGTATGAGAGGTTTCCGGTTGCGCGGTAATGGCATTATACACGGTGCCCAAGGGATGTTGGGGTACGTCAATCTTAAGCCTCTCCATATATGGAAATCAGACCCTTGAGAGTCTTCAGGAAAAATAATTGCATGGCAAGAATCGGTCCCCGTGCCACACTCTCGACACTCTAATTGGGAGAGTCGAGTGCCGGCCGCTTCACTTGCACTGTCATCTTGCGGTTTGCGGAAATTGCGGACCTCAATGTACATTAGCACAGTCAAAACATTTCACCTCTATTTAAACAAACACCAAAACTTTAACCCTTCGCGTTAAATAGCTTTTTGCATTTTTAGAAAAACATTCATTGTGGGTGGCGGACTGGCGGTCGTCTGCTTCGTGATAAAATTAATTGCAAAAATAAAAATTATGTTTTCAAATAGGAAATGAGAAATGTGTACACTATATAAAAACATTACATAAAAGCACCCATTCATAAAGTTAATTGGTTATTTTAATGAAATTTATTTTCCAATCACAAACTTTTTATATATTCGCTTGTAATGTTAATAGAAATACGCGTCACGTTAAAATTTACCATTTTTATTATATTACGCGCCTATTTATCATTATTCGTTTGTCAAATTTAAAATAATTTATCGAATATAGTATGGGGCATTAATTTGAAATATTAATCATTACAATTTGTATAATTGTAATGTTAAGTAGGTTACAATTAATAGAACATAAATCTCATTAACAATATACATACATTTCTTCAATGGAATAGAACAATTTATTATCGCACACACACTTTGTGGCTATTTTGCATTGTTTCATTTAAATTTCGTTATAGAAACATACACACATTCGACGAAGCATAGTAACAAAATACATGTACATAAATTCACCATTCGTCACATAAAGCTTGCGTGTTAAGATTGAAATTATTTAATCATATTGTTATTTGTATATACTGTTAACGTCTTAAATGATTAGAAATAAAAAAATAATATAATTTGGACCATTATTTTTTTAAATATAAAATTTTACAATAAAAAAACAGATTAAAGGCGTTACTACAATAGTTTTAAGACTTAATTGTATCAGACATCATCAACGACTTGTAAATTATTAGCAAAATTTCACGTTTGATACGTCGTGGTTAGTTTTGCGTCTTTTCTGAGTAACTACGGATCTATTTTCTATTTTTTTGACTATTTTGCATTGTTTCATTTAAATTTTGTTATAAAAAACATACACATTGAAAGCAGAGTAACAAAATACATACATAAATTCACCACTCGTCACATATAGCTTGCGTGTTAAAATGGAAATAATTTAATCATATTGTTATTCGTATATTGTAAACGTCTTAAATAATTAGAAATATTTTTTTAAATATTAATTAATAATAAAAATAATATAATTTCGAGCATCATTTTTTTTAAATATAATTTTTTTCAATAAAAAAGCAGACCAAAGACGTTACTACAGTAGTTTTAAGGTTCAATTGTATGAGACATCATCAATGACTTGTAAATTATTGGCGTAATTTCACGTATGATACGTGGTTAGTTTTGCGTCTTTTCTGAGTAACTACGGATCTGCGAAAGGTTATGCGAAAATAGTCGTATATATTTGGATAACGTCACAATCACATGTTAAGGGCGGTACATGTAAATGTAATAATTTCTTTGTAGATTTTATTTATATAAATAAAATAAAATTACCATTACATTAATAAAAATGCGTACATTAAGAATTATAAACAATAACTATTGAATATTTCATAGTATTTTATAAATAAATCAATTTTTATTTTTAACGTACCGATACAAACGCCACCTTGAGTAGTCTGACAATTCAAAATGCAGGTCTACTTGTTTATCTTATGGGGTTTAAAGTGAGATGTGTATATAGTGAATTATATATAATAGTAACGTACTGCAGATTAAAATTTTACCATTCATTTAGTAAAAATATTGTTATAAATAATAATATCGGTATAATTGATATAATCGTAATCAAATATTTAACAGAAATGTTAAAAATTCAACATTTATATGAATGCTTTAACGCTTATACAATATTTATTTTATTTACTGAAAACATTTACAAATGTATTCTAATATTTAATGTAATAATAAACAAAAATAATATTTATGCTTTTGCCGTTTAGCCTTTATTTAAAATGACGAATAAGCCTGTCATATTATCTTAATTAAATGAAGTAGTTTTGACATTAATTCTATGACAGACAATAGTCACAAAAACGTACTATCAGAATCATGCTGGCAAAAAGGTCAACAATCTCAAATTTGCTCAGCAGCTCAAAACATTTGAAAATGATTCAATACAAATTACACTTTATGATTAGTTTTGCATTGCATGATAAAAGTGAACATGCAAACTTCTTAGAATCAATGAATGAGCACATTTCGATGAAGGTTTGTGTATTACTAATAGCATTTTCTCAGATAATTTTCGATATTATCGGCAAAAAAGCAATAATATCAATTATTATTTGTATATTTAAATATACACACGATTCTCTGAGCAAAGTAAGCTTGTAAAGTTTACTTACAACATGGCATATTTGTTATCACTATAATGACGATGCTTTTAGATAAATACAAATTAAGATAAGACTTGGCGCGTCACGCACATGTATTATTGAAACAAATATTTCAAAACTTTGATGGTTTAAAAATATATAGAAACCACATAATCGTAAATGATTTTATTAGACCCAAAAACACTTTCAGATTAAAGCTAGACGCATCCTCATTGTTTGAAACGTCTTATTTTGCTAAAATTAGAAGCGCTTAATTTCGGATACAATGTAAACAAATTTGTCAACAATAGTAAAGCTAAACATTTAGTTGAGAAATCTTTTATCAATATATTTTTACACACCGCACACTTATTATACTTGTTGAAACACGCATTTATATGTTGCGGGTGTGTTAGGAATGAGAAAAAAAAACTTTTCTGTTATTTATAGCAATAGGTATGTAATTCGTTACAACTTTTTAAAAAATCATATATTTAATATAATTTTCGTTTGGCGTTAACATGCAGCGCTAAACTATTGCAGCTAGACCACGCGTCCCTTTTATATCCACCTATAAAATTATAATATAAATCCTTGTAATAAATTTAAGTTAAAGTTCGAAGTAAATAGAATCTGACAACAAAGTGTTATTTTTACAAGTAGATAAGAATAGTACAAAACGACAGCTCGACTCATTTGTTATTCTTTACTAGTAATGAAGGAGCCCGAACACTAAAACGCTAAACCACATACAAAAAACCTAAAGTTATTAATAATGCATTAATGGTAATTATCTTTGAAGGATGGATTACATATTTGTATACGTATATAAATAATTAAATGTACAAGTTATTAGGATAATAAGTTAATCATCCCCTTAACTAAAATAATATTAGATATGCACACACAATATAAATTTAATTTGTCAAAGTTTACCAACAACTAACCTTAATTTCATTGTTTATTGCAAAACCGTAAATTTATATGTAGGAGAAAAACAATTCATGGAAAGCTTAGTATTAATGTCAATGAAATTGAAGGGAAAATAAAGGAAAAAGATCAGATTGTGCGTGCCTGTTTCTGTTTGATTGTAGAACATTAAATCATTCGAGACATGTCCACTTCTGTCAGGTCAAGACAATCGGAAAAAGGGAAATCAAATGGATTGATGCTATTGATTGAAAAATGAATATTTACATTCCATTTTTCCTTGAATTCGCTCTCTAATTTTTTCTTCCACATTATTTGTTTGAAAATCTTATTCGAACGCAAAATGTTTGGGATGTAATTGAGTGGCTTGATCTGAAAGCAAGCTCTAATTAAACATTTTGGATGTCTGTACGGCATACTATTGACTTTCTTCGAGTATCAATTAATTTCGGATGTGATTAATTAAATATTGCACTTTATATAATTAAAAGAAAGAACGCCTATGGATGCGGATGTAATGTAATCTAATTTATAATTTCGATATTTTTAGCTAGCTATATACATATAATATAATATATGTAAGTACCTACATACATACATTTAATCGATATTAATTTCCTAATTAATTAATTAGACGATGATCTTAAATTTAGTTTATGTAAAGATGAATGGATTAAATACATACATATTTTTTTGTCTGCTTAAGAAATAAAAAAGATGGTAATAAATCAGGTAATACCAATTTTTCAAACACAAATTAATACTATCTATTGTATTCTTACTGTACATCATTGCGCACCAACACACAATATTACATAATCAATAAAAATTTATTTACAACGTGGCATTGTCAAATGATGAGCTCTTAAAGTGTGGAGTTTAGGCAATGTCTATTTTGAACATGTAAATTAGCCTACAAAAGTCAAAAAAATATAAAATCTATATTTAAAAATTGGAATTATGCTTGCAAGAGGTCTTAATTAAAAAAGGATAGACACTATAGGGTAAAATAAATATTAATAAAGACAAGAAAAAAATAGGATTTTAATTTTAATGGTGTTGTGTTGACAACATAACAATATATTTTGTATTTAATGAAATAATTATTGTAAATCTCCAAAGATATATTCTAACGTAACTGGTAACATAGTATATAAACAAGCAATATTATTCTTGTTTATACAGGTCCTCAGTTATTTGGGGAACAGATGAAAATGAGTGCTGCCATTTGGGAAAAGAAACAAAGCAAGGAGCAAAATAAATACACGATACATATTAAACTTATTAAGGTTGACCTGCCTGACCGGTAGTGTATTCTTTCAATTCTTCATAATTATTGTTTGCGTTTTATATATAGTACATGCAATGTCAAACTTAACTATACACATCCTCTCAAAGCATAATAAAACAAATATTCAAAGGCGCTTTTGTGCAACATACCTGTTTTGCATTAGTGTCATATCAGAAATGAATGAATGTCGTCTACAGATTTACTTTATAAAATTTGCTACGTTTATGCTTTATAATAGATGAAGTTTATACTGCACTTACGTTTTATTATTATTGTAAAGTATTATCTTCTTTACGCGCATAATCATAACAATATATTTTAAATAGAAAATTTGTTACTTCATTTTTTCATCGTGCGAACATTATTTGCACAAACAAATCATAAATTATTTGAACTCATTGATTACGATTTGAAATTTATTTAGCTTTAAATACTTGATTGCGTCTATTGAAATATTTACTTAATAATCAATTATTTCGTTCTTCTTTCAAACGTAAATATTGTTTGATAATGATTATAAAACGTTATTAAATTCCTCTTGAAATATTTTATTTTTTTCTTTCATTTGGATTTTTTTAGCAGAAAAGTTCCTTAGTATTATTCTGCCTAACATTAATTATTTGAAATTTACTATTATATTTTATTCTCTGTATAGGTGTATGAAATTTATAATAGCTTTGCTTTCAAGTAATGTTATATCATATTTCAAGAATGAAAAAATGTACATGGAGAAGATGTTGCATAGTAAAACAGAAATGTCAACTATGTTTTTAGAACGTAAAAATGGAATTACTTTATTCTGTCGGTATGAAATAGCTATAATTAGTTTTACAATAAACTTTGATAGATATTATTTATAAAGTATATCATTTCTGATACTTAAATCATTACAACATTCGTATTACTCAAGTGGGTTATATATATAATGATATCAGCGTTTAAAAAACTACATAATACAGATAACATAATGTAGTAGATATTATCGTAATTTAGCAATGATTATTTGAAACATATAGCTTTACCAATGTCAAAATATTGCTATTGAA
>JARJDW010014199.1:0-19052 GCA_030264715.1 Adinopsis sp. GC000173
CAGCGATTTATCTCTAAGTATCAATAAAAATCAATAACATTATTAAAAATCAAAGCACATCTGTGTACAATGAGAATAAATCGTTACAGAACGTTACTCGTCGAGCGAATTCTTATAATAAGCCGATAATTCATTTCAACCAACATTTGTAATAGCAAATTTTAAATCAAACATAGAGTTTGCCTAAAAGTATACTTTAATAAGTTATATTTTATATAGTTTTAAACATTAATGCTTTGTTGCAAATAAACAACCTACATTTTTAATGCAAAAATACATAAATATAAACGCAAAACATAAAGAAAACGCATATTATAATATATACCTAATGTTTCTAAATTAAATTAAAAAAAAACACTTTTTGAAATAAAATTTATTTTTAGATAATGATTAAAAATTTGAAGTTGTAAAAGTTATGTGCAATCGATTTTAGATCAATCGAAGCTGGGCCACCCTAAATAAAATTTTTTTTGTAAATAATATAGAGATGAAGTAAGTAAGCCAAGTAATTTTGGCCTCTTTCTTAACCGAAACCTCCGTCGCAAATAATGTTTTACGTTGGTATGGAAGTCTAGGTAAGTTCCACGGACTGCACTTTAATTCTGTCTTTTAACTTTTACCGGTACAAAAAAATGCCTATATTTTTGGCTATGTTGCACAGAAAAATAAAGAACAATATTTCTGATATTATTTATTGATCGAAATTAATTTTACTTAAAATATCATGAGCCTAGGTATTTCTGCAATTACAAAACAGTGATTCTATGAAATGTTTACAAAAATTGACAATTGGTATATGATACGATTTTTGTACCACCGTGCAGGTAATCCCACAAAATAATAATTATGTTTTTATCTAAGTTTCCAGATTTGACGAAAATGTAATTGCATTATAATTTTATACAAACAATGTTCAACTCTTTATTACACATACAAAAATTATATTTTATAGACAGGCCTACATTTGGGCAACCGGAAATAGTTGCTGATGATAACTTAGGTTATTTCTATAGGGTTTTTGATTACGGAATTTGACTTTTGCATTTGGTACCACAAATTGTCGTTCAAATACCAAGCGCAACATATTGTTCGCATTTAATCTTATTGTTCAACGAATTTTTCAAACCATATTTTTACATGATTTTGGCCTATAATCGATCTACATTTGATTTATGGTAAATTTTTTAATACTCCTAATAATTAATGCTATATTTTTAAATGCAAATATTCATTCGATTTTTATAGGCTATAAATAGTCAAGCTCTTCGAGTAAACTGGTAAATAATTTGTAAAAAAAAATTCTAAGATCTTAGATAAAAACAAAAATTATCTATCTATAAACACCATACGACAAATCTAAACCGATTTAAAGACCAAAATCATGTAAAGATCGGGTTTGAAAAGTACGTTGGACGATGAAGTTAAATACGACAGAAAATTTTTGAAAAATGGTGTTGAAATGAAATGTCCCGCCCATTATATTAACGTTAAAATAATTATTGTCAACTCACAAAACATAATTCTTGTATGCATGTAGTAAGAATTTTAACGTTTTCATTATAGATATTATTACTGCAATACAATTTTATCAATGGACGATAGGTACATAATTTTAGTCAATCTTTATGACGTTTGATATACTACGCAGTACATTTTCAGCAAATTTCCCATACCTACATATTTTTTAAGCGGAATTTAATAGAAATGCTTATTGAAGCGGAAATGTTGTACTGTACGCAAATCGCAATGTTGCATATTTAACAATATATTATGAAATTGCAATATTTATTTATTGTTGGTTGGCATTGCAATATCTACAATTGTCCATAATACATGTTATTTCCTCTGCAATTTATATTGTATAATATAAGAAATATAATTATTTACTGCATCAAGATATCAAATTTCAAATCAATCTATGTGAGTATTTTGTTTAAAAATCATGTTTTTAATTAGTTTAGATGAGCTTTATTCACATTTTTTTGAAACGATAAAGTGACGGGTAATTAAGTTGCTTACCGGATAAAGTCGTCTTGTAGTGGTCGGAGTGCTGCTGATAGCAATGAGGTGCCAGCGTTGTACTAAAAATTGATCCCTGCGTGCAAGAGACGAGAAGAAATGAGAACGAATACGTAAATGCGTACGAAAACGATTCCCATCCTAATGACAGTATTAATGAAAATTGTCTTTCAACCCTTAAGTGGAGTAGCCATCATTTAATTATCTAAGTCAACAGGGGTTGGCCTTTACAAACTTATTGGATTCAGTTACATTTACCACATTACCAATACTCCAAACGACGTGTATGTGTATGCACACAATAATTTTATTTTTGCGCAAAAACCGAGCCGAGCGAAATGATGATGGAATAGTAAAAATTAAGTAATTCAATCGAATTGAATGCGCGTCTTGCACGATTTCGCGTAATCAATGAGGAAATTGAACAATTTCTTATCGATGATGACATTTTAATATTGCAAATGTAGTTACTAGACTTTTTTGCCTTTCTTACTTGAGGTGGTAGGTATTTTTATACGTACACATCCCTCCATCATCAATGCGAAAACTTTTTGCAGGATAATACAAGAAAAATACAACCGGCTACTAACACCAACCCCCCTAAACAACAAGGGACGCGCTACAACAAAAGAATGTTTGTTGTCATTATCTTAATTGGCCTGACACCTAATCAAAGGTCTGTTTTGTAGTTAGTCGGCAAGCTTTTCACATCGCGTTCAATAAAAACAATAGATTATTGGAAAAGAGCCATTTCGCAATGAAAATTCTATAATTTACAGTCAACTGACAAACATCAGATATGAATTACGCTTTTGCTTAAACAATTACATTAATTTATCGCAATTTAAGACCTATAAGCAAATATAGAAATTATAAAATTAAACTTATTAAATTTAGAATATTAATATCATTATTTTGCACAGATATTAAATACTTAAGCGCTTTCATCATGAGGAGATTCTAAGTAGTGGCTGTAAATAATTTAGTAAAACTACATTGAAATAATAAATTAAACCACTTTCTTATGGGTAATATTTGTAAAATACTCTAAGGACATAGAACCTTACACCCATCACCAAGATTAATATCTCAAAATCCTAAAGCACGTTGTCTAACAGGCCATTACTTTGTGAAAAAATACATTACTTTAACTCCATAACCATTGTAGCTAGTGGCAATTACAGATAAACAATTAGACAATATAAAATGTTAAACATTTTTGCAAATCAATTTATAAGAACGACAAAGCTAGAACTACATTAATTAAAAATCTCAAATACTACTTGAAATAATCAATTCAAAAACTTAAAAGTTATCACAATTCTAATTTCAATATATTTAAATAGATTTTAAATAAAAAAGCAATATTTATATGATAAACTAGTGATATTTTTAATAAATTTTATCTCGATAATGTCATCATTCTTTACAGATAGAAAATTTTCGTATTAGGAGACAAATTCAATATAATGACTATCAGACTTAACAAGTAAGAAAAATAGGTAATGTAGTAAATATTATTAAGTAAAAAGCATTAAAAAACTCTTGAGATAATTAATTAAACTTTTCTAAAATTTATCACAATTCAAATTTGAACAAATTGCAATAAAAAGCAATATTTACACAATAAAGTGAACGATTATTTTATTAAATCTGATAAAAAAAATTGTTACTTACAATTCGGGTTAGTTCATTTGTAACGGCAGGAACTTCTTGGTCCTGGTTCATGCCGCCTTCACACGAAATTAGCGAAAAACATGAATAAAAAACCGGATTTTGCAATCAAAAGAATGAGCGAACGATGATGATTATTTTTTATATTTTAGTGAGCACGGACTGAAAGCCAGTCAACATTTGCCGAATGATGATTAGATAAAATATGAGGTTTTCAGTGATCTGTTATCCTTCGCTGTAACATCGCACACCTGAATTTCAGACGCACACATAGAGGGGATGAAAATAACATCCCCTTTTTCCCATTTGGTAACGCCCCTTTATAATTTAAATTAAATGAAATTAATTATGATTTAATCATCAATTTTATTTAGCGTTTTTAATTAGATTTAGTAATAACTTTATTTATAAATCGTCCAGTTCAAACAATATTTGCTGAAAAATTGAGTCGAAAAGTATTAAAATTTATAAATAAACTGGTACTTGGGCGATTTTTAATAATTATTTATATAATATAATAAAAAAAGTAAAATAATAAAGTAGGTACACTTTGTTGTGATGCAAAATGTTTTAAACGCAGCTTGCAAGTTTTTCGTGCGTTAGAAAAACATTCAACAAATGCTATTGTTTCGAGGGATGTTGATAAATAATTTAAGTTAAATTAATTATACATTGCAAAATATGATTATTGAACGTGAACCGGAAGGCGTGGAAATTCGTTGTCATTGGCGGCGGTCGACCCCCCGCGGGCCAATCGCACTTCCGGTTACCTTTATTTTCATCTGCGTTGCGCCGCGGAAAATTCCTTTTCCCAGCCTCAACCCTATCCCATCAATGCACACACACAGACACACACATACACATCTCCAGCCTGAAAATGTTACGACCACCACGCTTGCTCCTTACCCATCGCTTCGCTTACGCATAAGATCCTAATTAAAAATGAATTCATTTGCGCGATTAAAAATCGTATTTTGGGGGAGTGAAGCAATAAAACACTGGTATAGTAATTAATAAATTATTATTTTATTCATACACAATATGACATTAATCAATAAATGCATTTTTTATTTAATAATAATTAACATAATAAAATTTGCGTAGTATGGCGAGACTTGAGTAGTAATAATATTCACAAATTTGTTGCATTTTTGTACTAAATATGTGTGTTGTTTTCCAAATCTGTAGCTAACTAGGCTAAAGCACGAAATTGATTGAACATCAATGAATAAAACCAACATGTAGTGTTGCAACTTTTTTAAAATGCATACTAAATCAAATAGTAGGAATTGCTCTTCTCTCTCTCACTAGTTTTGTACTTTCTCAAAAATTCATCTACACGTCAGTTTATATTTTTGGCTAAATGCAATAACATACCTAGCAAACACATATTTATTAGCGTTTTTATTTTGTTTAAACCTAGTGATAATCAGTCATTTTTTCTTGTTTTGTATGTATACATATTAAAAACCTCAATCACAGAAAAAACATTTTCTTTTTTTCTTTCAAATAACAACATTCCTAATAATTTCTTTTTTGATTGATGCGCAAAGCAAGAAATCATGAAATATTTTGGCACTTTGATCAACAAAAATGTATATATATTTATATATATGTATAGTTATGTAGTTAAGATTAGAAATTATTAGGCTATGTTTCAATTAAAAATATAAAAAATATCGAGTTTTATTTGTTTTGTCTTTAAAATAGTAAGTTTTCTTGGTAATGATATGGAAGTATGATTATTTCAAATTAAAATTCAGTTGGTTGGTGATTAAATTAAACGGCAACAGATGCGGTCAGTTTGTCTTGGTTGTTTGGTGATGGAGTTTCAAGCGTTGCTATTTTTTGTTGCAGATTTTGTACCTAAAATACACCGCTCATTAATATAATCAATAACATGATCACTGATGCAATACAACCTGGGCAGCATGCTTCTCGACAAGAGACATCATTTGCTGTTCCATTTTCTTAAATTTCGCTTGGTACTTCTTATTGTTTCTATCTACCGTTTCCGCTAATACACTAAAAATAAAAATAACATGTAATATCGATATTCTAATGTTGCAATATGATTACTATTAACTATATTATATTAGCAATAAAACTTGTAAAAAATAATTTGGTCCTAGTTGCAAATTTATCGTCAGTACAATTTTTCCGTACTATTATAGACACTAGTTTTAATTTTATTATTTATATATTTATTTTTAATTTTATAAAAATAGAAACTAATGACTCTTATCTTTTCGACTACTATATGTAATGTGCTTTACGCTAGCGATAAACTACTCAACAATGTTTTTATCGGCTCGTATAATTATTAAACAATACATCATCTAACTATAAAATATTTACCTCCTTCAATTGTAAAAATTATTCTAACAGCCTTTATGCTAAATGGATATAAATTTTATGTATAGCACAACTAAAACTCTAAGAACGACTATAAATCAGCTGATCTTCAAACCGTAATAAATAGCACAATATTGCGTATGAGCCTAATACTGGGTTTGTTATTATGAGAGCCTTCCACTACCTATTAAGCATTGAATTTGTTTTATTTTTGAAAAGAAACTCATTAATAGTTTTATATGTGCATTATCATATTTATGGCGATTTAAAGGTAAGCTGATTTATTGCCATTCTTAGAGTTTTGGGCCACCAATTTGTAAGTATGTATTAATTAAGTATAATTAACCAAAATGATTTAGTTAAATATGAGGTAGACAATACTAAACAATAATTCCATAATGCGTTCCTTCTCAAATAAGATGTATTTACATAAGTAAACAATAGGAATAGAGAGTATACAACTGTCAATTGCAATACATATTCATCACGCGCGTCATATTAATTTCTATTGAATAAAATAAAAATAAAAATAAAAATATAATAGAGCAAACAGTTTTGCGCTTCTGTTGGTTTTGTCAAGCAATAATCACATTTTCAATTTTCAGCAATATAAAAACTAACTTCACTACGAGAATTGAACTTTCTGTAAGACACTCACTAAATTGATAAGAGTAACAAAAAAGTATATTACGAAAGTAGATCTTTCAATGCTTCGAGAACGCAATTAATTTATTTATATAAAGTGCTTAAATATAATTCCAATTGCTTTAAAATTGTTTAAATCATTTTACTAGCACAATAACCTTAAGATTAATAGCAACAGCTTTAATTAATATAATTAAAATTCGGAAATATATTAAACAAAAATTAATGCAAAAAATTCACGATGGCCTCAAAACGTTATTATTTTCGTATTTAAGTATTTGTAATAACATGTTTTGAAATATTTTTCGGAATGTAAGTAGATTCCACAATTAATCATCACTTTCTGATGCAGTGCGCAATAATATTTACAATATCTAAATATAAAATAGTAGTACATACATACATTCGCTTCTCAATTACACTTAGAAAACGCAGCTTAATGTAATCCACAAATTTATCTTATTTAAGTGTGTTTACCTATTTGTGTGATTGAGATCCTGTACAATTTCACGTCCTTCTAATAATCTAGCTTCAGCATTTTTAGTGACTTGCTCCAAAGTGCTAACGAGTTCCTGCAAACGAACTTTTAATCTGGCCTCACGTGCCAACGCCTGCATCAATTCTAATTCAACTCCTTGCGCGTGTTCTGCGTCCGAATAACCTCTATCCTAAAATGCGATGTGAAATTTTAATGTAGGTACATTGTAACAAAATTAGCAGCAATGTGCATACGCGATTCTGTGTTGCCAACGCCAGCAAAGCTTCCGTGTCCTTTAGCTGTCCTTGGAGGTTTTTCAACGCGGCACTTTGTGCGCGTTGCTGTCCTTCAACGTATTTCAATTTTACTTCAAGTGCACTTTTTTCTTTCTCCATCACGAATAGTTTAGAAATCAATTCGGACTTATCCTCACGCAAACCCATCAATTCCTTAATATGCAATTTATTAAATTCAACCTAATTGAATTTTGTTTGATTTGTATACCTGCATGAGCACAGCCATCTCTAAATCAATTTTTCTGGCTTCCTGACTACTTGAAACTCTAACAGGCACATTTTCTACTTGTGTAGATTCTAAAGCCACATAAGTTCCTTCAATATTGCTCCTTTCCGCCTTCAAACGCGAAACATGCTCTCTTAATCTGTTTTCATGCTCTGTCGTCCACGGCTCCTCACTAAAAATACTCATTTAGATAATCTACCTGCTATGCAACACAAGACATCATAACATACATTTCCGGAATTGGACTATTGTAAACATGATTCTGCCAAGGTGATAACAACACATCGGTACTCTGGTATGAATCCAAATGAGTGAGAAGTTGCTTGGCAACTGTTTCGGCTGCAGTACGATTTTCGCTCGCTTCTAAAATATCAACATGTATTTAACACATTATAAATATACGAAATTAAAACGTCGGCTGTCACCTGGCGTTCCTTCAGTAAGCGATATTTCAGTCTCAAGTAAAGCCAACAAAACATCATAGGCCTCAATTGCTCTGTCTGTTACACCTAACGCTAATCTAAGAGCTATTGCGTTCGATTCGTATTTTCCACATAATAATGCTAACCTACAACAACAATAAAATATGTTTCATGCCAATTCATAGTAAAATGTGTGGGTCATAAAATTGTAGAACAATAATAATCACAAAAATTTGAATACAAACGATAAGAATAGTAATAATAGTGTAAGTACAACAAAATAGCTTCGTTATAGAGTTAGACATGCGAACGTTTCTAAGGAAGTTCCGATATATTACCTATCACAATGCGCTTTAGTTTCTGATAATGTCAAAGCTAGTACGGAATTCTGAGATCTGGCATGTTCGAGCTTGGCGCTTAGACGTCGAAATTCAATATCAATTGCTTGGCGTTCGGTCTGCACATCGCATTGCCGCAAAATATCTCCTACAATGTGCTCGGCGACGGCCGTTGATAGATCACCGTTGACTAAGTCGTTCGGATTCACATCGCGCTGTCCATCTGTTGCTCGTTTTAGCTTTATTCGCTCGGCCATCTTGGTCACTGGCGTTGAAGGCAATCCAATACCGTTTTTTATATTGGTCTTATGTATTGGTACAATATTACTGTATTTTATATCAATCTTGTTATCTACGACGTTCAATCGTGGCTCGCAATCGGTTTCGATGTGGGATTCGGGCGAATCGAGACATTTCGTATCCGGATCATCGCAGAAATGATTAACATGCGCTAATTTCGCTTGGGTTTCTAATAATTGAGCTTTCAGATTGATGATTTCCTGCTTGAGTGATTCGACAATTTCGGAATATGGTGACGATGCTGTGTTTTCATGATGTGAGGACGTTAATTTTGGCTCGGGAAGTTCCAATGGACTTTCAGATAACTAGAACGGGAATACGAGCAATTACAAGAAAATCTTGAAACAAGTTTCCTCAATTACTTACAGCAATTTTATTATCAATATCGGAAAGTTCATTTTCAGCTGGCTCCAACTCGCTTACTTCCAAAGGACATGTTATCGAATCTTCTTGACCACTTGTGCACGCTTCTGCGAACGCAAATAAAGCATTTTATTGTATTTTTGTTTGAAACCAATATTTTATTGATTTTTTGTGCAAACCTATATTTCGCTATTTTTAAAAGCCTGCAGTGACCTCAAAACGTTTCAAACACGAAATATTCATGTGTATTAAAAATAATGATAGCTTCCAAGACTTTTATAGATTTATATCATTCAATTTACGATTGAGCATTCAATCATAAAGCAAATTTCGCTTGTTCTTTGAGTTGGTTGATATTTCTATTTTGATTTAAAAATAGAATTATCATTGGGCTTCAGCCAGGAACTTCTTTTATTATGCACAATTCCATTATTTTAATTAATTTTTTTACATGCACTTTAGTAATATTTACTTCCATCAAGATGTAATCGACAGCAATAAATTCACTAAAAATAGTATTTTAGTTCCTGGCGGAGATGAAAAAGAAATTTACAGTATGCGATATGCATTTAAAGCTAAGGCATTATAAATCTTTTAAATCTTTCCAGTGTAGATGATACATGGCGCCGTCAAAACCTCCTAGCATAAAAAATTAATTACGCCTTTTTTCGCTCTAACCTGACGTCTCGTCCTCTTCGGCGATTGCCATACTTCTCTGCTGATGCAATTTCCTGGTCAATTCCGCGATAACCGAATGCAATTCCGTCAGCTGCTCCTCATATCGCTGTGACTGTTCATCCAATTGTTGCTGCAGTCTTTCCTACAATACACAAATAAAAAATCAATATCGATGGCAAAGCGAAAATGCATTTGTCCTAACAAATAACTGACATTCAAATGAAAGAAAAAGCAACGAAGCCTCCTCGCCAACGTGGCAAATTGTGTACAATATGAAATTTTACGATGCACGCCAGTTTTAATAAAACATTTCTTATATGCAAATTAGATATAAGCGTGCAGCGCGAAGTTGAACGTTTTATCTTTTCTAATATGAAAATGTAAAGTGGCTTGCAATTAAATTGTACAATGTGATTGATATTGAAAAGTTATTCCAGCTCACTAGAAATGACATTCGGTAATAATGGAAACTGATGAGTCAATAAGCAATTTATTCCGTACGATTGTTATTTATTTTAAACACGAAACTGCGTCTTTAACAATAAATTATGATGGCTTTAATATTAGATGGGAAAGTCAATAGTTCGGGTTGCTACCATTTCCACACTAACAATATTCGGTCGAAATGTCTAGAAAACACGATTTTCTCGGTATTACATAATTAGTAAATTAAAACAAGGTTCATTAGTTTTAATTAATATTTATTAACATTGTTCGACTTAGTCAATTTAAAGAACATCGCAAATCTCACGATCTGACAAAAATAATTGTATATTTTCAGTGCACCAATTTTAAATGCATAATTTTAATTTTGCACGAGAAAAGGTGGACATTTTGGATGCACATATAATTAAGCTAAAATGACAAGATCCTTTGGACTAAAATGTGAAACGTCTATTGCAAAAATGAGAAACTCCTATTTAAATATAAGTATGTACATACTACACTTTTTAGCCAATTATACACCAAGTGATACTATTTTAAATTATGTGAATTGCGGAAAATTACGTAATACAAATTATTCTACATTTGCGGTACACCTAAATGATGATAAACAAACATAAAATTTTAAACCCATAATTTTATTCTTGTATATGAGAAAATCTACAAGCTGGACATTCCGGATGCACATACATATGATTAATCCCTTATCGCATACCATGCCATATATGGCATTCACACAATTTTTGAAAATATCTAGGTTCTTATAAAATTTTGCTGCATAATGTTCCTTATTTAGTACACTCTCATCTGTGTATGCAGAATGTTAGGACTCTCATGTAAAACGCAAAAGAGGGAAAAGGGAAAATTGCTTATCATTCAGTAAAGTTAGTGTGCGCTTGTTTTAGTGAAAGTTTATTTGTTTGCAAAATAACAAAATATTAAAGAATCAGAGTGAAATATATATGCATCTAAAGAAGGGTTAGTTCTTATCTTTTACTGATGCTCCAATAAACAACAATGCTAGAATACATCTGCAATCGTCTTTGTGCGTTTAAATACTCATGCAATATTTGTGTTTTTTTTACTGAAAATACCGGTACAATATATTTTTAGTTGTTCCACATGCGGAAATAATAACACATATTAATTTGATGTAAATAAAACAAATATTAAGCTAAAATAAGAAGATCCTTTGGTCTAAAATGTGAGATATATCTCCTAACTGTATTACTAAAATAACAAACTCCTTTTTAAATACGAATACTATAAACACTTTTTAGCCAATTATACACCTGGTGATACTGTTTTGGCTTATGGGCATTGCTATTAGTTTAAGACTTATTTCGCTTCATCTTGGTACAGCTAAACAATATTAAATCTCAGATCGACTAATTAAATATGGGGCTGTCCCACCCAACGTGGGACGTCTGGTCATCTTAGATTAAGCAATATAGACGACATATCGGGCTTGAGGAATTTACCACTCCTAAGGATAAAGTATATGGTCTATAACTTTTCGAATACTAGTAATACTAGTAACCAAATGTCAAATAATTTAAGAAAAACGTTATAATGATGAGCACAAAAAGTATAATTGCTAAGTCGAACAGTAGTAATAAATGTGAAATTAATAATAATAAATTTTGTTTTAATTAACTGAAAGGTCATCCACTCGTATATTACACAATTAGTAATTTAGATAAGAATTTAGCAATTTAATTGCAAGAAGCAAAACTAAAAAGTATATGGGGCAAAGTGTAATGGTTTTCGAGCAGCTTAGAATTTTGGCAAATGACTGGACGTGCAAAGTTTACATGAAAAAATAGTAAAACTTGTGTGTGTGTATTGCAACAACCCAATATAAATTCTTGTAAAACTGTGTGGCAATATTTCTTTAAACGTATTTTATGGATGGCTGTGGTTAAATTAAGAACGCATTGAAATAATTAAAATAATGCGGGAACAGATCATCTTTTATGTCTTTATGTTGAGCTATATAAGCTAAGCTAGACAGAAATTTAATTATTTTCCAGCATGATATTAAAGTAAATATGCAGCTGTAAAAAGATTGGTATTGTAAATGATGCTCCTCTAAAAACACTTGAACGAATATTATCTAGTTGTAGAGAAATACTTATAATAAAATGCATCTCATTTTTTACGAGTACGTACTCGTTGTTTATTATTTTTGGTTGCAGCTCGTCTATAAAATATGATTATTATATCTACAAAAATAAATAGATTTCCCACGTTTGCGAATTTAAATCGTTGGTACGATGATGATAATAAAAGCAACAGAATGTCGATATCAATTACTATAATTACACATTAATCGATATTCAAAACCAGAAGTTATCGACGAGCGCATGAATACATGATAGAATTCGCTTCCTCTTTCGATTTTTAATGTCTATATTTGCACATCACCATTAATTTGTTTGCCTTCCTTACAATTTATAATTACCACCTTTCACAATTCGTCGTGTTGCAGCGCGCGTGTTTTAATTGCGTATAAAGGCAGCGAAATTCTTAAATTCACAAGCGAAACAAAGCGGGAGCGCCAGACTGCAGATATTATAGCATATAGCATAGTCGACGTCGTCGTCGTCGTCGTCGTTTCGTTGTTTTTTCGAGTACGTTAATAGCAAGCGCAAATATGAGACAATGTAAGAAAAACAGAACGTTTTGTAAGTGTCGTGTACGGTTTCAAATTCGTGGCAGTATTATTAGTGTTGTTGTAGATAATTTTCAATGACGCGAATGCTTTCTATCTTTATCTAGTTGATGTAGGTTGGGCGCAGTTCTAGGTCATACCAAATGGAAAATCGATTTTCCAACATTTATATATATTACACTTGCTGTTACTCTTCCCTGTCGTCATTTTTATTATCACCATCATCGTGGTAGTTTTTAACATTCGTAGTAAACTCGATTTTTAGCATAATGCTGTTGCTTTCAGCCAGTCGACATGTCGCATTTCGTGAAAGGAACGTAATTCAATCAAAGCGCACTCAAAACGCTACAAAATTATTTGTTTATTTGTCGAAAAAAAGCTACTGTACATACACACATACTATACCATACTTGCACTAAATTTAGAATATTGATGTGTACGCGTAAGCGTAAGCGTAATGTGTAAGTACCATACACACATCCGAACCTATTAGAAAACTTCCTTTCATACACTTCCTAGTTTTGGCTAAAATTAAATTTCATTGCTGTTAACAAAGGATTATTTTTCATTACGCCTCCAGCCTTGCAATGTAATTAAATCACATCACATCGTTTTTTCTGGCAATTATTGATCAGAAAAAAAGAAGGCGAGAAAAAGTAAGCGGCGGAAAAAAGCAACAGCACCAGCAACAACACATATATGAAAGTATATTCTTTATTAGTTGCGCATATCCAATTTATTAAATGTAAACGAAACCATTAATTTATGTCATCTAATATGCATCCGTTAATTGCTATTAATTCATATTAAATTAACTGGTTTTGTAATGCATGAATAATAGAAGTAAATTGAATGTTACTGTTATGCATTCAAATGCACTCAATTAGAAAAAAAAACAAAACGTTTTGAAATGCTTCACAGTGACATCATCGTATAATCAAATTAATATTTTGGCATTTTCTATTAAAATGCTAGAGCCTGTTCAGTCGAGTGACAAATTTGACCCATCAAAAACTGATCTTTTCGAAATTTGTTCGGTGAAAACACATCCGTTTGGCCTCAATTTCGTTTCTATTTGTCCTTTTTTTCTTCATTTCTCTTGTTGATATTTTTTCAATCGAATTCTATTTATAGCCGTTTTTGAAAATGTTGTTCGGCGTTAAAAGAAACGCGAAGACATCAAACATGATTTGTTTGTTATTTGTAAAGCAGCGCGTTTCAAAGCGGGCGCAAATTTGTCATGTAAAATACACTCAAAAATAGATACGAAGCGAAATGTTTCAGCATTGTGGCATGGCGTGCCGATGTATTTTTTCCTTTCGCCTGCCCGAGTGTATGTCGGCTAATCTAGAATTTCACTGGCTGAATGATTTTTCGCGCAACAAATTACCTTACGCCCCATAAAATCGTTTTATCGCCACACAACAAATAATTATTTATAATATAAATCTATTTTCGTACGACCTAGAGAGCAGAAGGGCGCATTTGCTTTGATGGAAAAACGTCTTGTGTTTGTGTCCCATATACGTAATTGACGTTCTTTCAGCGCGCTTCTCGTCTTTTTCGGCTTCGCTGGGATGAAAGGAGGAGGAAGATGCGTCCGGAACGACAATTTTCCCAAAGCACGTCAATAAAATAATGCAACAAATTAAACCAACAAAACATCTTAATTCTATATATCGATTTGGTTCGCTGCTTGCCGTGAAAGCCGTCTTATCGAAACACTCTTAAGCTTAATTAAATATTTAAGCGCATTAAATATTTTATGGTGATGCTGAAAATCAACAGCAATGCAATGTAAATATTTAGAGACGCTAGAAATTCCGATTGGAATGTTAATACAGCCTCCTCCTACCCGAACACACACACATACACACATGATGCTTCAAAATTCGATCAATGAACAACAAGACGTAAGAAAAAAAAATGTTTACATGTATTCGATTATTTACATTCACTCACTTTAGATTTCATTGTGTGCACTCTTTAATAATACGTGAAGGAAATGCAATATTTCCAAGTATATAAAAAGTGTTTTCAGGCGATATTTCTTTATAAAATGTTTTCTTTATTAAGCCCACAAGTAATTAGACAAATTTAGTGGTTGTCATTGTGAAAGAATGAAGAAGGGAAATTCAAAGATCTTGGAAACACTCCTCGTTCGTTGCAAAAAAAGTGTGTGTGAGTAGCGAACTAAAAGTGGCATTGTATTAGATTATCTTAAAGCAAATATAAATATTGACTGAATGTAAATGCTCAGTTTAGTATTGTGCATTGTTCGCTATGCAAATATATAGAAAAGTTATAGAGTGGCTTTTTCTACATACGCATCCTGAGCTGCAATAAATTTGTGGCGGCGGTTGCGTGATGGGCGACTTCGGCGGCAGCATCGTCGGCGACTTGGAGACCAACGGCGGCGGCTGGTCCGCTTCCAATCGGCGATTCTGCGTGCCCGGACAGCACAGCCACGACCGACGCGGCAACTCACCCGTAAACGGCTCATCGTACGTCCGCTCCTCCTTGCTGATTGTATACAGCGGCACCACTTCGTTACCGTACAGTCCGTAACATTTTGCATCCTTCAGATCTAGCTCGTACTCGGCCATGTAGTTGGCGTGGCCGAGAGACTTTCGATCGTAGGTGAGCGAACTGCCGGCGCGTAACGTTTCTGGTGTGCGAACACCATCGTCGTGCGATAGCGATGAGGTGAGTTGCTCCGGGCTGGGCGAACACGAATCCACTGGATTGAATACGTAGGTCGTTAGGCAATTTTGATCGCCGTTGAGGGGTGATATCTCGGTGCCCGCCAGATTTGTTGATTTTTCACTTAGTTGTAAACGATTTCACATAACATTACACTGCAAATCCATCCATCAAAAGCCACGGCAAATTAGCAGATGTCGTAGACAATTAATAATTTAATGCGTTTTACACTCGACATTATGGATGTGTAATATTTGACATATGCTGCAAGACATTCCACTATACCACCAAACATAAAAAAACGTGTCCGCTTAGATCACAAGCTAAAAATATCAATAAATTATATTATGGATATTTTTAACTACATATTATGCCTTCATCTATATTTAATAACAAGCCGCATTCTTATATTTCATAATAGGTAAATTGCATAGATGTGTAAACTGTTAAATTGCATATTGATTTAATAATACTCGTACATCAACACAAATATTTACTCATAATATACTATATTTACTACAAAATTAACCTTCTAATATCATTATTTTTATTTTTGTCGTTCAACTTTTATATTGCGAACATTTTAAAATCAAAAACTAATTTAAAGTTTTAGTCTTCTTCACTGTATTGTTTAAAGTCTTAATTTAGTTTAGACTATGTAATGTATACTTACTGAAAAGTTATCTTCAGTAATATGATACATATTTAGAAAATAATTAAATAAGTATTTCAACGTGCATTCACCAATGCATTATTGTCAGTCCGTCAGTTTAGAACCGATTAGTAGCATTATCGCACATCACATGCACAATTTAAGAAAAATTTTATTATTTAAACAAGAATTTTGTCAACTAAATTGAAGATGATTTCTGTATAAATTAAAATTGATCTGATGAAATATTTGAATAATATAATTTAGATATTATTATCAATAAACCATAAAAAATAACCTTTTAATGTCATTATTTTTATTACTGAGTAAATTACGTAAATTTTATGGGAATAAATAAATTTAAAGTTTTAGTCTTCTTCACCGTATCGCTGAAAATCCCAATTTAGACTAGCTTCGATAAGTACAATAGGAAAGTCAACATTAGTTGTGTTTAAATTCTATGAAACTTGACAGCTTATTAGTTTATAACTGGCTTGTTGCATAGTGGCACACATGATGGCACTTTAAGACATTTTAATTAAATAAAAATTCCATCTCACTCCTTGTCTGCAGTATTTCATTTAATAATAGACAATGACTATAAAAGAAACTTAAAAAAACAAAAAAAAAACAAAAAAAAAAACATTCAAAAAGTCAATTTTAGAGGACATTAATAAAGAATGCCAGTATTTTTTATACATGCACATACATGTATTTTTACACGATTTTCATTGGAACCTATCGCAAGCTTTTTCACAATGTTTTCCATTACACGGTATTAAAACAACGCGGTCCATATTAAGACATTTTAATTAAACAAAAACTTTATTAAACTCCATCTAACTCCCTGTCAATTTCATTTAATAACAGGCAATGATTATAAAAGCAACAGAAAAAACATTTATAAGGAATAGCAATATTTTTTTTATCAATATTTTTGCACGATTTTCTTAGAAACCTACCCAGCCCTTCTTTACATGGCAGATATTAAAACTGCACGATAAAAAAATGTGCTTCTGTTTTTTATCGTAATTTTGGCATAATCTTTAGATTTGTGTCCCTGCATTATAAAAAATTCTTGTTTTGCAATAAAAAAGACTAACATTAGAGGATTTTAATAACAAAAGGTGATAACTTTTTATATATTGTAATCTATTTTTTTTATAATAAAGATATAAAACTTTTAAGCGTATTTTTTTTCAATACGTAAAATATCTTCATATTCATATTTTAAAATTTTTAACCATATCCCCATTTTTACTTAAAATTTTACACAGTTTTTTTTATAAATGTATTTACTTACTTTTGTATAAATCAAAACTAGTATAAATAGAGATTTTAAACAATGCACCGACGAAGACTAAAACTTTAAATTAATCTATTCTAATAAATATACTGTCAACATCGTTTAAAGTTTTCATTATCTATGATATTCATTATTTGCATGTCTACTCATTAAAAAATCAAAACTATTTTATTCAACTTCGCATGCGTTTATCAGTCAATATTTACAAAATATTGCAGCAACTTCTTATCAATAAGAGAAATGCATTGATATTCAAAAACTATTTCGCAAATTTTACAAAAGTTTTTTATTAAATTCCACACGATTCATATTAAATTTCGAACAACTCGAAAAGCTGCCAAAAAACTTTAATACATTCGAAATAAAAAAAAATGTATATGTAATAATTTAAAGTTCGTAAATAAGCACTCGTTGATAATGTTTACTAAACCGGCAAATTGCACAAACGCTTTTATTATAATCGATCATTTTTAATTGAAATTAAAGCATAAAATGACAATGTATACATTATTCGTAATTATTTTAATTTTGTTACAGAAAAGTAATTGGCTTTTTCATTTGTTAAATTATTCGTTTCTAAAAAAACATTATTTATTTAGTTATATATTAATAAATAATTTTAATAATTCTGATGATAGCAGATTAGCCTAAATACACATTAACAATCAAATATAAATATATTTTAATTGAAATTGACGTGAGAATATTTCATTCGTAATTATTTTAATTTTGTTGCAGAAAACTTGTTTGATTTTTTATTTTTTACATTCTTCATTAATAAAATTAGATTATTGACTTAGTTTCATATTTATAAATGATTTTGATAGTTCTGATGTTGGCAGATTAGCCGAAATGTACATTAAAAATCAAAAATAAACATATTTTTAATCAAAATTAACATATAAAAGGACAATGAATACGTTATTTGTAATTAGTTTAATTTTGTTACGGAAAACTTATTTGATTTATTTATGTTTTGTATTTTTCGTTAATAAAATAACATTGTTAGCTTTATATTTATAAGCAATTTTGTTAAGCAAAGTAGTCGAAACGTATGTACATTAAATATAGTTTTAATTGAAATTAATATATAAAATAACAATGGATTCTATATTTTAATTTTGTTATGGAAAACTTATTTGATTAATTCATGTTTAATATTTCTCTTTAATAAAATAACATTGTTCACTTTACGATTAGTATCAAATTTATAAGTAACTTTGATAGTTCGAAATTAGCCTAATTTATATACACTAACAATCAACTATAAAATTTTTAATGAACTAACTTGTGCCTAATATCTACTACATCGAATAAAAACAAAAATGTAAAATTTATTGAATTGGAATTAATAATTAAGTTAAAAAATTGAATAAATTACTAGTATACGAGTATTATTTATCAAGCGATGATGATAAACGATTTGTCTTAATTAAATTACTAGAATGTTTATGACGTGGGTTAATTTTTCGATGGCCT
>JARJDW010014201.1:0-24704 GCA_030264715.1 Adinopsis sp. GC000173
AAAGAGGGCAGCATATTTTCTTCAATTTTAAGAATATTTTTTCGATCGCAGCGCCGCCTACAGCGTGTACCAGAAAGATGCCTCATTTGCGCCTCTTGTAGTTTCTTACTCTATGATATAATTGATCTTTTCTTAATAAACATGAATTTGATTCTGTAATTTCAGAACAATACAGGTTAGATTTATTCAAATGTAGTTTATAATGAATATAAAATGAATACATACCACTACCAGTAATCAGCATATTAATCAATTAACGTGATTAAAATAATCATCTGGCAGGATTTGTATGTACAACAAGTTGCATATGTTACTATGACATAATATCATATTTTAATGAAATCAATTTAAATTAAACATTAACTATATTTAAATCCGCCTTTTAAAAATAACAATTATTTTAGAATGAAAATAAATAAATTAAGCATTTTTACAATTTGTAGTAGAATTATGTTGTCAGCAATGCAGTAATTTTAATTTTTCGTAGTTGGCCTATGACAACAAAATTCGCAGCTGTGGTTGGTGGAATTCAAATTGTGCTGTATTCTATAGCTTAACCGAAAAACGTTCCATCAACAGTTTTTCTAATTAGTCGAGTGATAACGTCAGAAAATGGCACAAAATGTAAATCCTTATTACGAGCAACAATCGACATCGGTGAAACAAAACGACGAGAGCAAAAAGTATACAACGGATAATCATGCAGTGACAAAACGGTAAGAAAAATGGAAAAATTATATTCTAACCTCAAAAATATTCTCGCACTTTACAGACTACATAAAGAACTTATGACATTGATGATGTCCCAGGATAAAGGAATTTCAGCTTTTCCCGAAGGTGAAAATCTCTTCAATTGGATTGGAACGATATCGGGACCAAAGGACACCGTCTATGAAAATCAAAAGTATAAACTAAGCTTACAATTTCCAAATTCTTATCCCTATACCGCCCCAAACGTAAAATTTATAACCGCATGCTTTCATCCAAACATCGATCAGGCAGGAACTATATGTTTAGATATATTGAAAGACAAATGGTCGGCGTTATACGATGTTAGGACAATTCTATTATCGATACAAGCTTTATTGGGAGAACCAAACATTGATAGTCCATTAAATCCAGTGGCAGCCAGTTTATGGCGAAAGCCACAAGAGTACAAAAAGCATGTTTTAGATACGTACAAAGAGGTTTAATTTTCTTATTCACTAAAACAAATCAATAAATATAGGCTAATTTTATCGATATATCAATGATTCTCACTAATTAAATTCCATTTTTAATCAATTGTCTTGTATTGTTTTATAATATTTGTTATTCTTTTTTTAATTAGCAAAAATGTATAATGTGTATAAAATAAATGCGCAAAAAACAATTCTGATTATTGATTATTAAATTCAGTCGTTGGTATTGTGCGTTCTTAACCAATCATTTATATGCTGGAATAATAACTCGGTAATATTGTCAAAAAGTAATTATTAAAATTAATTGATGCGCATTTTAATTTTTTTACTAAACGTGGGGTGGGTACCGATGAGGACTAGGAGAATCGCTATACGTATTTAATATATCGAACAAAACAAATACAAATTGTATTAAATAAGCTGACCAGACGATGTACAATTTTTATGTCTTGCTTTTGTGTTTCTTTTCTTTTAAGATGTACTGCTTCTACTACTTCGCATAATGTTTTGTAAAAATATATTATTATAACTCTGATTTGATACATGTTCAAAGTTAAGCAACAATTACTGCAACTAAATAATAATCATTTTTACAACTGTAACAAATCAATATACATAAAAAAACTTATAGCTGTGATTCTAGTAAGATAAAACTCCCGTACACCTACATACAAACATGTTTTCTTTAAATAAATGAATAAATGAATGAAAAGGTACTGCTTTCGGGTTTAAAAATTCTGGTCACCTTAAAGAAGTGTGTATGTATGAAATTATTACCCCAGTAGCTTCACTACTTGACTGATGACTATTTGCTCACCAATCAAGATTTATACTAGTTATTAAAAAATCAAGAGCCTTGGCAATCCATTCTCATTATTAAATCGCTATAGAGCAGTGAAGGTAATCATGATAGATGCTTTCAAGATCATTTTTGTTTATGTAGTTGAAATGACTTTCATTCCCTTGCAAACATTTAATCGTTATTTCGGTACTTCACCATTTTATCATATCAACTAATGTAATGATAATTGATGAAGATACTTGAAAATTTATGTTGAGATCTGTAAATAAATTTAATGTATACGTTTATTGTGCACGAGTCAATACTAGGGCAGGAAAATTACAAAAGGCTGGAGATATTTTCTGTTCATGCATGCATTTAACTTATCCTCCTTGATGTAATTGCCATTGTACTATACCATCACCAGTACAGCTAACATCTGTTTAACTTTATTTCTTATTAGATATGTAGATGTTGGAGACAAAAATTATTTAATTAACGATGAGTATTGAAATTTGGTAGTGCTGGCTTATTTGACGTGAAGTAAAGATTAACACTTCATCTATTTATATTTTGCAAAGATTTGAATATAAATAATATTTGTTTCTGGCAACATTAAGATGGAAGTTAATGTAGAAAATTTCGAAAAATAAAAATAAACAAGCCTTACAGTAAGGAGGTAAGCTAATATACCTATAGTTAATGATTTTTTGTATGTTACCATTAACATTGTTTACTTTTGGACTAATTGTTGTTAGATGCGATTCCCTGCGGATGAATATTTTATGTACATATTCAAATCGCTGAAAAATACAAATGCAAAGGGTTTGTCTGCTTTCATTTGTTGCGCAATAAACCAGCACCCTCGAATTTGTTTCTTACTGTTAGGCAAAAATGCAATACTCGGTGTGCCTTTGCAATTTATTAGTTACTAATTGCAGCTTTGTCTTTTGGCATTGCCAAACCAATTACGATTGCAACAATAATAATAAATAGTGCAACCAAACGATGAATTTATTTAATAAACTCGATACTTCTTTTGAAAATAATACCACAGACACACTCGACAATGTTTCACAACAATATATTGGAATCTTAAATGATTTCGGTTGTTACACCACCATCAGTTTAATTCTTGCGGAGTTGTATTTCAATTTTAATTTTCAGTTCAGTACTCTAACTGGGGTTGGAATATCATTTCTCCTGTACCTCGTTTTGAGATAGAACACATACTGAAACTATTCTTTAGTTGATAAAACTTTTAAGAAATTTTTTGATGTTCTGTTTAATCATGTTTAAAATAAATACGTCTATCCGATTAGGTATAGATGTATTATACGAGTATATTGCTTTTTGTATATTATTTTGTTGGTTACACTAGAGACAAATTTATACAGTGATTAAAATCTATCAACTACAAGCTGGACCTGTGCCGACCGTAATTTATTATACATCAAAATTATATTTAATATCATTCAAAAAATTATAGGGCTCTTCTATAATGAAGGAAAGAGAGTAAATTTTTACATATATTTTGAGGTTGTTAGTCATACTTCATTTTCAATTCGTAATATTTAACAAAATTATCACAAGACACAGTAGTTTAACGATTTTCAATGGAAAATACTGAAAAAAATATGAAATTTAAAGCTTATGAAGATTTACAAATTTGTTATAACTAGTAACTAGTTGGAAAGTGAAAAGTATCTATACTTCGGACTGTTCGACGTAATATGAGACCATTGGCCTTGCTAATTTTAGTTTAAATAAATAGAAGGGCCTCTAAACTTTATATAACCTCAGCTCCTTCTAAGGTTAAATTCGCCGCTTGTTGTATTTTTGATATTATTTTTATACTTTATCGATTTTTCATTACGAATATAATAAATTATTAATTAAGTAAAAGGTTTGGCAATTGATAAATAAGAATTCCGATAGATTTACTTTAATATTTCCCAATAATTTATTAAATTTACAATTTTATTTCAATATATTTACATTAAAAAAAAATTAAAGCTTTTAAAATATGTTAATGTTAAATGTAATGTGATCAACAGTAATTTAATGAAACAATATACTGCCGTAATAATAATGTTAAGTAATAGTAGAACGAAAACTAATCACAATCATTTGGATTTTAGACGAAGCAAATTGGTAAAACAATACCACACTTACTTTGATTTCTTAAAACAAATATTCATATTTACATTCACATAAGTTACGCGTTGCATTCTTTTAAATTAATTGGAATGAATAAAATGGATGACTAGATTACGATTTAACAATAACCAATATGAAAAAGAGCGATATTGTTGTGGTCGCTAGAATGATAATCGCGCACATTTTCCGATTTTTACGTTGATATGCGTCCGCTTTCTGCAGCTGCTTGTACCCCTCATACACCTGCGTTTGCGTCTGTTCGATGTTGTAATCGATGCGATCGAGAACCGTGCCTTGATCGGCGACCATTTGATTTAAATCCTTAAAGATTATGTTGAGATCAACGATGGATTTAATAATTACATTTATTTCTTGTTCGCGCTGTTGCACCATACGTGTATTTTCCTCCTCGAGATATAGTAGCTGTTGCTGTGTGATTTGTTTCGATTTCACAAAATAATTGTCGATTTCATCATCGTCCACCATATTGTAGTCATCTTCGATGCTCGGGTCTTGAAAGTATGCCTTGGAACGCTCTTCGCGTGATTGAATTTGTTTCAAATAGCTATTCTGTGTCCCTCTAAAATGCATAGATAATTCTTGCAGCGCTGTGGCTAATGATTTCACAACGTTGACGGTCAGACGTCTTTCTTTAACGCTACCTACAATCAAACAATTAAAGCATCTACTAAATTAGCAATCTTTAATCGTTACCATTCAAAGAATGACTTTTTATGAACTGTATCAACCGATGTACTGTATTAAACATTGTGCTAATGTCTGCCGTACAATTCTCAATAAGAATTTCATCCTCGGAGCTTTCATCGAAGGTGGGTCGATGCAGATTCCTCGAATGCAGCGATTTCAATTCATTGATCTTCGTTTTCAGCTTCGATAACGTAAATTGTGCCTCCTCTAATTGATCGATCCACACCGGCGGTAAATCATCACCTCTACCTCCCATGCCCTGCTCGACATCGTTCAGGGATATCAATTGCATGCGCTCAGCATGTTTCTGCAAACACGTACGATAGAAATTGTTGCATTATTCAATAATAACACTCACATAGTTATCATCTGCATATGTGTTTCTACTTCGTAACGCGTTGTTACGCATTAAAATAAAAATATCGGTTAGGCTACGCGTTGCCATTGTGTTAAACTTATTTTTATATTAATAAATAAAAACTAAATAGTGTTGTATGATTGTTTATTAAAGTTTCTTTACATTTTTACACAGCTGGATTAAACGTCAAAATTTTTAACGTTGGCCACCATGTACGTTTGTAGTTGACAGAAAACTTATTCAAACATGTTCAAATAAATATTACTAAAATGAGAAATATAAACTATATTATTAATGTGCAATAAAACAATTACACTTTATTATAATTTATCACTAATTGTACCTACGATTTAGTTAACTTTATCATTAAATATTTGAGCTTTACCTAGCTTTGCCATAACATACGTTCATGTTTAATTTTAGACACAATGAGATCCAAATAATCCAACCACAAAACAGAGCTATTTCTACAAAAGTCTTGTGTATTTGTTCTTTTAAAAAGTCCTTTTTATATAATATATTAACAAAAATTAAATTTATTAAACAACGTTACTTATTTAAATCAATATTAATGTAATTTATTTATGTTATTGGTGTTGTCAGAGTGGTGTCAAATTTTTATTGCAAATCGAAATGAAAACAATCTGAGCTTTAAATATTAATTACAAAATATTATCAATGATGGATAGTAAAGGGACACCAGAAAGCGATTTTAGCATAGAATGTTTCCAGAATTACACTGCACCGGAGGTGTTCATACAAGGCCTAGCTGGAATTGTAAATCAACAAGATGTTGAAGCAATGATCATATCACAAAAACAAATGTATTTATTACAACAAAAATATAACATTGGATAATAATAAACAATAATATAATGCATTAACAGGTTACAACGCTTTGAGAAAACGAACGAGATGTTAACAAATTGCAATGCGTTGAGTGCTTCACGTTTGAAAACAGTTGGTCCCGAGTTTAAGAAGCACACCCAGACGCTGATCGATATGAAAAAGGACATTGATTATATATTTAAGAAGATACGGTTGATTAAGAACAAATTGGGCACGCAGTACCCCACAGAATTCGCCGAAGCACAGAAGCACTGCGTTAAAATACTGGATGACGAAGAGTTTGAGGAAGATGCGAAGAAATCCACCGCGTCAAATAGTGATGCTAGTTCTAGTCATGTACAAAACTAATAAACCATTAACCATTTCCATTTGCATAGCACGTGCACCGTTCCCTTGCCTTGCGATCAAACTCCTTTCGATTGTATTTGAATTCGTGTGCGATTTCTGGCATGAGCGGATCGTCGGGATTCGGCGTCTCTAAGAGCATTCGCACCGCGATGAGAAGGTTTAGCAAACCTATCGTTGGTCTCCACGTTCCTTTCGGCGGCATCTTCATCAAATCCAAGCAAATCCTTCCCACATTATCGATATTCGGATGGTAGATCGGTGTGATGAACTTGATCGATGGTGGTGCAAATGGATAATTTTCGGGAATTTTCATTTCGAGATTGTAGACGCCGTTTTTGTATGGGGTTTGATCCGGACCGATGATTGTAATATCAAAGTGATCCAATTTATCTCCACGTTCGAGTAAAACAATTCCACTAGGTGGATTTTCTTTGATTTGCATCAATTCACGATGCACACGTTGATTATTCTGCATTTCAATTCAAACTGCCGGCAGACAGTTATAAAACAAGAATATCTTTTGTTATTGATACAGCGCCTGCGCTGATGTATCAATGTGTCTAAATTTATTTACATCATTGCATTTTAAAACTTAACTTTAATTTTATTATTACTATACGTAATGTTTAATTGTAGATGTTATTTAAGCGAATTGTGAATTAAATAAATTATTTATTGTATTAATTTTTTTCCAACCGCCATTTCATATTCTGCTAAATGATACCAACTCGTGTTTACCGGAATATAAGGTTATAATCAGTTATAATTGTTTATCATATCATTGAATGAAAATAGTAATTAAGTAAAATGAGTAAGAAAGAATTATTGTCGAGAATTGGTCTGCGTATGGATGGGAGACGGGCAAATGAGCTTCGTCGCATACGCTGTAAGTTAGGGGTATTTAGTCAGCCGGATGGTAGTGCTTACATAGAACAAGGATTAACTAAAGTATTAGCTGCTGTTTACGGGCCTCATCAAGTGAGTTGTGAACGAATAACAATACCATAATAAGTACAATGATTGATTTTAGGTTAGAGGTAGTAAATCAAAGGCGCAACATGATGCTGCAATCGTTAATTGTCAGTATAGTATGGCAGTGTTTTCAACAAGTGAACGTAAGAAGCGTCCAAGAGGCGATAAAAAGTCATCAGAAATGTCAATACATCTACGACAAGCTTTATTAGCTGTAATCAAAACAGAATTATATCCTTGGTCACAGATTGACGTTTATGTCGAAGTCTTACATGCGGATGGAGGTTGGTTGCCAACGCCATATATCTAAGGTATATCTAACAAAATACACGACAATTTGTTTATTACAGGTATTTATCCAGCGTGCGTTAATGCAGCAACGTTGGCGCTGATCGATGCTGGCATTCCATTGAAAGAATATGTTTGTGCCTGTTCGGCAAGTTTAGCGAACCACGACGTGCCGATGGTGGATATATCTCATCAAGAAGAGGTTTTAGGTGGGCCGACATTAACTGTGGCTGCGTTACCACTGTCACAAAAAATCGTATACATGGAAATGTCACAGAAATTTCACTTGGATCACTTGCCGAAAGTGATGGACAAGGCGCTGCAGGGGTGCAAAGATATTAAAGTAATTTTAGATAAGGCTGTGCGAAACCACGTTGAAGATGTTGGGTGCTCGATTGGTTGGTCATAATTATATAAAGAGTACTTGTATTTTATTTACCTTATTTATGTTATTATGATTATTAAATTTATAGAGCATTGGTGTTTTTCACAATTTTATCAGCATAATGCAATGCAAAAAAAATAATATTGATAAATACGGCATAAAAAAATATGTATGTTTTATATAATCACAGCAAAGTGTAATGAAATAAAAGTTTTATTAGCAATTTGTAGTTAATTATTTTGTAATTGAAAGTTTTTAAGAGGTCGCCACTGCATTTGATTGGTCATATAAATAAACGACAGATGGAACCTTTAACAGTTCAAACTTCAAAGTCGACAGATTGGTTAGGTCTAATTTTCATTTTTTGTCAGAAGGATTTTTTTAGTTTAAATCATAGAGTATGGCTTCATTTCTTGCATCTAGTACTGTAAAAGTGCCTTCATTGTTTAGTATATCATTAGTGAACACAGGTGAGTAATTCGCATTAATTAATTAATTGTACACATATCAAAGGTTATTGTCGAAACGACGCTCTGTTACAGGATTAAGAGCATTTTCCATTGCCCAAACACCATGCAACAAGAAATCAATACAAGATAAGACTGGTAAAAATATAGTTTTAGTCGATGGTGTTCGTACACCATTCTTGCTAGCCGGAACGGATTATGCTTCATTGATGCCACATGATTTAGCTCGACAAGCTTTAATGTAAGTAAATAAAAGCCGGATGTAAATGCATAGATGTATGTATTTACTAAATATCTATGTATTTATACACACTTCTAGGGGCATTGCTAAGAAGACTGGTATATCGAAGGAGGTGATTGATTACATCGTTTACGGAACTGTTATACAAGAAGTGAAAACCTCGAATATTGCTAGAGAGGCTGCCTTGGCAGCTGGATATAATGATAAGATTCCATCACACACTGTTACATTGGCATGCATTTCTTCCAACGTTGCTATAACAACCGGTAAGATATCTGTTTTACATAAAAATCTAACCATAGACATAAAGAGAAAATAAAAGTTTATCCAGTACCGGCTTTTATAATTAAGGAGATGTGTGTAAAAATCATTTGAGGCGTCATCTTTTTTGTAAAATATGTAATGCAAGTGTGCATTATTTCAGTTTTTGATCATATGGGGGGCCCTAATACATAAGATCCGCCATGTCCCTGAGATGGCTAGAGTTGAGTAAGCGCCTAATTTATCATAAGGCAGTGAAGGTTCTTGATCAGGGCCCGTATTCTAATCTAAATATGTCGTTGTAGTAGAGGCCCAATAGTATCACAAGAGCACCACCTTATATCATAATGTAACACCCTGTATAAATTATGCACAATTTTGATTCAAACATCTAATAGGGTTATTGCACAACAGCATTGCATGGTGTAGACTGAATTTTTGCCCAGGTTCCGTTAATGTCTAAATAACGCTCTGCCCTAAATTCAGCTTCTAAGAACCACGTTATATATATATAATAGTTACTACAAAATGATTCTGGATGAACCCAATTTTTTATGTAAGAGTTAATATACTTCGATCACTAGGTCATTAGAACTGAACTGAACGTGAATATCTCAAAAACAAAGCTTTCCTGTTAATATTCGTACATCTAATAGGTTTATAGTGAGACAGCGGGGTATACCTGTAGAATAAAAGGCTCAACAAGATGTCAGGAAGTATAGTCAGCAGAGTGATTTTTCTAACAACAAATTTTTGCGAGGAGTAGCACTTTAGGGCAACCTTGGAACTGGTAATTATCACGTGTTATTTGTGCCACAACACAGAAATTAATTTTTGAAACATCACTCTCCGTGTAAGCGCTTCCAGAGGTCTAATTCGGATTGGAATGAGTAGATTTTTCTTCCTAGCCACGTTATTTTCCGGACAGGCTTAGAAAGGTGTAGGGCTGATTATTTTTTCAAATTTACTGCAATAACACTTGCGCTCTTGGGGCTCTTGTGAGTTATAAAACGTTTCATGTCTGTTGCACTGTTGTAAGATGAATACTAGTATCGTGTCTGCACTATAAATGCAATATAATGTTGGGAATATAGTTAGACGAAGAACAGCAAACGATAATAAAGCAATGGATACAAATATCTACATTAAATTTGCTCTCCAGTTCACTGTTTCCTATAATATAAAAACAAACTAGCTGTTTTTTACCTTACATTCTTGATAGTCGACATTAAAGATAGGCTGAAATGATAGTAAGGCTCCGAGAAACGAAAACAATTTTTGTAGTAGTAAACAAAATGTATTCTACTTTGTCGCAATTCTATCTTAATAATTCTCAACGGTTATTCTTTTAAAATAATCTCAACTTCATTTTTCTAGAATAATTTATTCAAAACAGCAATGACTAGTGAACTTATTACTTAAATATACTTTATTTCTTACTAACTCTATTTCAGCAATTGGTTATATTGCCGCTGGAGCCTATGAAGCTGTTGTGGCTGGTGGAGTTGAGTTTATGTCTGATGTCCCAATTCGCCATAACCGCAAAATGAGAAGCTTGATGTTGAAGGCGAATAAAGCAAAGACACCAATCCAACAATTGAAACTGTTAGCGTCTGTACGACCGTCGCACTTTGTACCCGAACTTCCAGCGATTGCTGAATTTTCATCTGGCGAAACTATGGGACATTCAGCTGATCGTCTTGCTGCGAGCTTCCAGGCGTCCAGAAAGGAACAGGATGATTATGCATTAAGATCGCATACGCTTGCCCAACAGGCATCCGAAAAGGGATATCTTACTGATTTGATGCCGTTTGCTGTAAGTACTTAGTATAGTGACTCCCATCTTGTCATATTGATTCAACAACTCTATGCAAAGATGCAAAGATTTGCGAACATTAATTGATCGAACGCAAAAGGGCGAAAATTTGCAAGCTGTGAATTCACTCCTCATAAATCTGCACCTTATAAGGATAAACAGATAAAATTGTATGTCGCGACACACATAAATCTAGTGCAAACACGTGTATCGGAAAAAACCTCAACAACGACAATTTTCATACAATTATCTCCGGATAATGCTCTTTCTAATGCTAATATCGAATGTGGATTATTTTGGCAACACAATTTTCAATGCATGCAAAATTAATGTGGACTTTCACCATAGCATACTAAACTTGATAATATTATCCACCAAGCACATTACATTATAACTTTAATTTATTATTTTAATTGATAATAAATTTATCTTTTACTTACTTTAGGTGCCTGGATCATCTAAAATAGTTGATCGCGATAATGGTATTCGCGTATCTACTCCTGAAGCATTAGCGAAGCTGAAACCAGCCTTTATTAAACCCCATGGTACTGTTACTGCTGCAAACTCCTCGTTTATGGTAATTTATTCTTAATGAATCAATAGCATTTAATTTATATTGCGATTATAGACTGATGGTGCCTCAGCTTGCTTAGTCATGACCGAAGCTAAAGCGAAGCAATTGGGCTTGAAACCAAAAGCATATCTGCGAGACTTTGTCTATGTTGCTCAAGATCCAATCGACCAATTACTATTAGGACCGGCCTACGCCACTCCACTCGTTTTGGAGAAAGCCGGTTTGACGATGAAGGATGTGGATATTTGGGAATTTCATGAAGCTTTCGCCGTAACTTAACACTAACTAGTTAATTACATTGCAAGTGATTAATTTGCATGTAATTTCAGGGCCAAATTATCGCAAACATGAAAGCGATGGATAGCGAATGGTTCGCTCAAAATTACATGAAACGCAAATCGAAAGTCGGCGCTCCCGATTTAAATAAATTTAATTGTTGGGGTGGTTCGTTGTCGCTCGGTCATCCATTCGCAGCGACCGGTGTGCGCTTAGCGATGCACACCGCAAATAGAATGGTCCGGGAAGATGGACAATTTGGAGTTGTTGCTGCATGTGCAGCTGGTGGACAGGTCAGTTTCATTTCATCAATTTTCTTACAGCAATCGTATTATTATTAAATTAAAACATTTACAGGGTGTCGCAATGCTTCTCGAACGACATCCCGATGCTCACCCCAATTAAAGTGCTGTCCGAAGTGAATTCAATTAATATTTTTTATAACGTTATTATTCTGTATATGAGATATTTATACTATTCTTGTTACATCAACAATACAATTTTATAACTATACTCTCCTATTTTTAAGTGTGTAAATGTGCGCGGTAACGATATTGTCGGAATGGGGGCAATAATGTGCTCAAATATAAATTTTATTTACTTTTATGATTTTTTTCATTGCGTTTTACAATTTTTTTTTATTCTTCTGTAATGCACAAATATGCTCTCTACACTATACCTCAGAATTCTTCAACCTTGATTTATTGGTAGAAATTTCTTATTACTTACTTTTTTACTATAAGCATTTTAAAATAAAATTAAAATTTGGGGTGGTATTTTACATATATATTAATGTGAAAGTGCGAAATTGTAGAATGTCGACAGAATTCGAAAGAGGCTAGTATTTTTTAAGAAAACTGTTTTCTTAGGTATATACCTAACCGATGCATCACGACAGAGGAACGAAAATACTTTCACCGTCAATGTATGGAGCATCTTTAGCAAATATTTCAGACATACACCAAGAGACTATGTGTTTGCCAACATTCTCCAATCTTCGGTCTTTCACAGTAATATATACGAGTAAATATGAGTGTTTCTCCAATAATGTGTTCAAAGGGTTCCTTTTAAATATAGGAAGCTGAAAACCCCTTACTACAATTCAGAGCAATTGAAATTCATCAGCGACGATTTTAAGGAGTTCGAGCAAGGTAAGACTAATTTATTCATAGGCGAAAATAGCTATAGTTTAAGATGTCTCATTTGAAAGGGCCTCATTTTTTTAAATCCAGCACTGTTTATTATTACTTGGAAAATATTTTTAAACTTTGAAGTTTAGCCTTTTTACAGAATAACCCGCACATGGATAATCGTGTGTTTACTATATTTTTGAATAAAATCTTTGAAATTTTGACCTATATAAAACAAAAATAAAAAAGCCAACTCGTATTCACATCGTCCGTGCCATGAGTAAATATGAAATTGAAATAGAGAATCAAGGATTTACGTTTAGTGATTTTAATTTTTTTGTATTACGTTGGTAGCACTCCACAACAACCAACAACAACTAAAATATCCCCAGACAAATTAATATAGATTGTTTGTTTTGTCTGCAACGAAATGGCTGATAAATATGATTCAAACGGCGATTATACGAGCTACACAGGTGATTTTAAGCGTAAGAGTGTACCCGATTTAAGGGATGGCGACAGTCGTGATGGAAATGAAGGGGAAAGTGAGGAGTCGAATCCGGTAGCACAAAAAGCCAATGAGTATATACGGGATCTTCTTGCTGAGAAGCACACTATTGATCCAATTAAATTTCCACACGCAGTCAGATTATTTGACCAAGGTAAATTAAAAGATTTTTGATTCGTTGTATTAATTTGTTTGCGTTGTAGAAATTTCAAAAGTTCAGCTTTTGGGCAAAGTACCAGCGAAAGAAACAAAATATGTGGATATATATCGCGAACGACCGATGAAAGTCGCTGTGAAGGTGTTAGTACCCGTTAGAGAGCATCCTAAAGTATATAATTCATTACAGGATATGATTGATACTAAAATGTCATGGTTTACAGTTTAATTTTGTCGGCAAACTATTGGGACCAAAAGGCAATTCAATGAAGCGTTTGCAGGAGGAAACGATGTGTAAAATGGCAGTGCTGGGCAGGGGTTCGATGAAGGATCGTCAAAAGGAGGAAGAATTGCGACAATCCTGTGATCCAAAATACGCACATTTAAGCGATGATTTACATGTTGAAATATCAGCACTTGGACCGCCGGCTGAAGCTCACGCACGCATTGCATTTGCACTGGCAGAGGTGCGGAAATATCTGATACCGGACAATAACGATAACATACGGCAAGAGCAAATGCGAGAAATGGAAATTATGACATCGTCATCGCCGGATGACGGACCGAGGAGTACACGCAGTCGAAGTGGAATACTCAGATGTAATTTTCTCTAAATTTATATTTAAATTGATGGATGGTTTAATTAATTGATTATCGGTTGCAGCATCGGCAATTCCTCGGCCACCGCTACAAATGCGTACAGCGACCCGTACACCTGTAGTAACGCCACGTGTAATGCCAGCAAAAACAAAGATTTTGTCCATATTGGATCGTGCACGAATCGCAATGGAGGAGAGCTATGGTTATGAGGAGCCGTACGAGTCGCCCGAGCCATCCTACGACCATTACAGTCCACCTCCATCTCACTATCGATCGAGCTCATCTAGTCATCATTACGATCAGGACTACGATCAGGATTACTATCGCGAGAGTTCCAGCTCCTATGGTAAGTTCACATTTCTATACTACTAACACTACAAAATTAAAAAGTCAAATTTAAAAAATATATTAAATAAATCGAATTTAAATAAAATCCAATTTAATTAAAACAAATCGTGCTGTAATTTAAATATTTAATATCTAAAAACAAAACAAAATGAACAAAAAGCAAAACGTTTTATATAATTAATGTGTGTAATTAGCAGAAGCTCCATCACATCGCTGGAAGTCCTACAAAGCATCTAGCGCTTCAAGCTCACGTCATAGTGAGTCTTCACGTTATCGTTCGTCACCTTATACTCGTCCTTCAAAGTAGATACGTGTAGTAACCACTTATAACATTTAATTTTCATTTTTTTTTTCTTAATAATTTACGGTATACAATTTGATACTTATTTTTATTTACCTAGATAGTTGCGGATGATAAATGTTGAATCAATGAATAAACGCATATTTGGGTTAATTTACAACAACAATGTGACAGCGGTTACTCGAAATAAAAAATATTTATTAAATGCATCACTCATTTTTACTATATACTGATATATATACCTACTACTTTATACTTAATGATTAGTTTTATATAATCGCGTTTTATATTATATACTTTGTACTTTTTACCGATTTGATGACAATCAAAGCTCGAATTTTATTGAATTTATTATATACGATTTATTTCTTGAATGCCAGGGAAATAGATCGGACACAATCAATTGTGTGTGAGTTAGCTTAAATATGTTTATTGCTGATCTAACTAACATCATCCCTAAATAAAATTGTGACGTAATTAATGGTAATTCATAAATAAAACATGTTCACATCTTAATTAATTGATAATAATAAATGTAACATATAAAATTACCCAAAAAAGCTCTCAACGATTAAATTACGAAAAATTACAAAAAAAATGAAAGCAAGAATTCTAATATGATGTAAAACTCTCGTTGTAATTGTTGCAATAATGTCTACCTGAGCTATTCTCTAAGAAGCAAGCAAGGATGAATCATGAATTTATTATTGAATGATGATAATAAAATAATAAATAAACTGCAAGTATGTGTCGAACTTACAGAATGGCTTTTGTTAGTTAAGTACATATTTGATAAAAAATAATTAAATCAATATTAATTAAATTAAACTTAATATAAAACTATATTAAAAATCCTATATTAATCAAGCAAAATGAATGTATGTATAAAATAAATAAATCAATGTCAAAAAAAGAATTAATTATCTAATTAAAACAGAATTTTAAACCGTATGTTTTAAAATAAACCCATATTTAATAACTTAATAAATTTAGCTGAATTTTTAAAGTGATGACACACAGGTAGAGTATTTTAATTATTCTAATTAATATAATAAAATATTAAAATGCATGATTTTTATTTAAACCCCAAAAAATATATATTTATATACAATATATATTATAATAATAACTTTCTTGTCTATTAATTATATTTGTCAAATTCATTTTTATATTGTGTTTGTTTTTATTTACAATGTTGTTTATTTTTTATTTATTTATTTTTGTTAAAATTCTTTTTAACTAGCTACTTAATCAATTTCAATGCATGATATCATTTTGCATAGCGAAATTGTACACGAGTATTATTAATTAATTTGATCTGTTTACAGGATTATGATCGACTTTGCCATTCCAATATGTGGACTTGACCTGTGATATTGATTTTTTTACGTTTTGTATCAATGTTGTTTATTAATAAAGTTGTTTTTCAAATATTTGCAGAGCATGTTTTATTCATACACAACACAGATCGTGATCGCACGTTTCAGTACAATGTGCGAATGAAATAGCACCGCAAAGTAAATAGACCAGGCATGCCCAACACGCGGCCCGATGCAATATTCTGCAGTCCGCGTTTAAGTTTCAATAAAATGTGCCTACAAACTATTATTTTCATAATTTTTAAAATAACATCAAACGTACTTAATTATGGCTCAGTTTGAAATAAAATAAAATAGCTAAGCTTCTGTCGCAATTTATAACTTTTACTAAATTTAATGTATATCAACGGTCACAAGGTTAGATCCTTAGCTGTAATAAAATTTATAGATTACCGTTTACGGTTACATCTTGAGGAAATCTGAACACCCAACCTATAAATATTACTTTGCCTTTTCTAAGCATGTTTCCAGCTGCCTTGGCTATCCGGTATCTAATGAACGCCTGAAATCTGTGTTTATTTGTGTAATTTGTGTTTTGAGTGATGATTCAAAAGCAATTTATTAATTAGAGATTTATTCAAAGTTATTTACAGAAAACGCTGATTCAATAAAATTACTATGTACATACAATGAAATAATTTAGAAAATTATAATTTTTAATCAGGTGATAAACTAAAGTAATATTGCAATTCTTTATTAATAAAAAATATAACAGGTTCTAGTAAAAATAAAAATAAATTAATTTAATGAACAATTTTAAAAGCATTTAGGTATATTATTAATGCATATTTAGGTAAAAAATCACTCAGAAGGATTTTGTATTACAATGAGAATAAATTCCTTATCCGGTGCCACCATAATTTCATGCTTTTTCGAACGGATTCGCAAAAATGTTAGATCGTTCGATGGATCCAAATCTCTGACAACGCTCCGTGCTTTATCAGCCAAGGCACTAATCAATCCTGAATACTGTACAGTTGTTGTATTATCTAGCGTTGATTTTATTGGAATACCTAATAAATACATATAAATAATCTAACGAATAATTACAACAATATTTTATCGGTTTACCTTCTGCGTTTACAACAATTGTTCCTACAACGCCTTTATGAGATTGGATACGTTTCATAGTTTCCTCTATTTCGTTGGACTGTAAAATACATAATTCTAATGTAACACAAGCATTTTTATTCAAAGTGCATATTTACATACCATTTTTGATGTTTTTGTAGGTTACAATTTTTATTGATATTTATAATATAATATAATATCAGTACGGCGCAATGTATAGTTAATTATTACGATGAATATTTCTGCTATATCGAGTTCTCTAAATATTTATAAGAAATTGATCAAACTTAAACGATGAATGTATATAGCAATCATTTGACTTGCCCGACTTGACATTTAGTAAGTATTCACACCTTTTCTACAGGTTTTATACGTTTTATATTCCGATGAACGCATTAAATGCATTGATCAAATCGCAATCTACCGAAGTAGTGGTAGTTTACGCACATTATGTGGAAACTGGAATACACACTATATTATTCAAAGCTAAATATTTATGCATTTTTATAATATAATTGCTTGTAAACGTATTTTTATGCTACAAAAACATTAAATAGTTGCTTCAAGGGTAATTTTCAATTTTTATGATGTAGACAACTTTGCATACATCCCTAAAAACATGTGGATCATGCGCATCAATGCGGATTTGTAGATGCAGATACACGTTAAAAAAGTAAGGTTATAAACGTTACAATAATATTATTAAACAATAAGAAATGGAAAACGGTGAAAATCCACGAAAACGAAAAGCGAAAAGACGTGGTTTTAATCAAAAAATTAAACGTTTGGCTAAAAGTAATAACAAGAATATAGATGATGATACATATCAATATGTTCTCGAATCTTTAAGACTATATGAGGGAGGCTTCGACGACGATGAAATGAAAAGTAAGTTGTGCTACAAGTTAAGGAATGATTTAACAATATTGATTCTGTTTTATTTTAGCTACGTTTGCTAGTAACGTCTTAAAGGAATTAGATGACAAGGTATTGGACGTATGTGTTAACAAGGCTGGATCTAGGCTTATCGAGAACCTAATTCCACATCTTAGCGATGAAAGTATGGAGAATTTACTTGTTAAATGCGGCGATGAAATTCGCCATATATGCTACGATTTACCAGCAAGCTTTGTAATTGAAGCATTACTAACAGAATGCTTCAGGCGGCGTGAAAAAATTGCTTGCCATAAGTTTATAGTTAAAGTAACCAAATTTCTACTAAACAATATAGAGGACTACATTGAGGACCGATTCGGCAATCAAATAATGCGCACTGGATTACGAACACTGACTGGATTTACAAAAGAAGACGAACAAATATCTACAGACATTCCTGATGATTTTAAAGAGATTATTACCGATTACGGCGATCGCTTGATAAAATGGCCACAATTGAAAGATTTCTGCAATGACAATTTGCACGCTTTCTTTCTTGCTGATTTAATTCGATTTTTGAGTTATTGCAGTAAAAAGTTAACGAGCGACTACATAAAAAAATTAAAAAGAGAATGTTTTCTCATCGAAGATGAAAGTAAACTTCCCGAATTTTATTTTTCTAGTACGCATCTAATCGTATTTGAAGCGTGTGTACAAGCATGTTCAGAAGAAAAATTCCCCAAGTTTTTTTCCAAATATATTCAAAATTATTTGGTGGATTTGGCATCGAAACCAGCAACAGTTAATTTGGTGGTAAAAGTGCTAGCAAAATGTAATAATGACGAGCAGGTATTTTTTTTAAATCTTAATTTTGTAATGTATTTATTAATATGTAATTAATTTAGTTGGGGCTTCTAATGAATGCACTGGACGAGAAATACGCAGATATTATTGAAGCTGGAAATATTAAAGTGTTGGACAATCTGGCAACGACCTGTCTACGACTAGGAACTAGGCAGGGTGAATTTATAAATGTATGTATTAACAACATTATAATACTTATTTGAGTTTCTGATTTATGTTTACCACTGATTACGGAATGTTTAGTTTAGTGCCGGATTAAGAAAGAACGAGGCTCTAAGCTAAAAACTCAATGAGACCCAATTATAAATTATGCTTCCGCTGGCTCACAATACCGCGCAGGTTTCTATTTTCAACGGAGGATTATTGCAAATGGACGGTATTACTTTAAAATTTTTATCTTGAACTTTAAATTAATTATATTTATTTATAAAAAAAAACATTTGCAATTGCAAATATATTTTTGGTTTCTTATTTTACTGAGAGTCTTAAAAAATTGCATCCTATATTACTGTATAGATTTCTCGTATGTAGGCGCATTTTTAATGTATGCATTGTTTCTATTAAGTATATATTCCAGCAAGGTGCTAGCATTAACTAAAGATATAAGTTGTTCACTATTCAATGCATTTAGCATCTCTCAACTATGTACTTACATGAAAATATAGGACGTTTTATGTCAGATTCAAAAATAAAGTAAGGATCTAACTATATGCTAGGACACTATTAAAACATATACCCAATAAATATAATGTAAGATTCTACATGGAAATTGCATTTGACAATAATCTGTACACTAAGTTGAGATAAAAAACAAGAAACTCGATGCAGTATTATGGGACTGAGAGAGTATTAATCCTAATTTGCACATGTTTGGTGCTGATTTGGTCCTCATTTGATACTCAATTTGTGCTCATTTGGTGCTCATAAGGTGCTCAAGAAGGTTTTGCGTGTATGATGATTTGAATTACATTTGAAATAGTTCAGAAATATTCTTAGTTGCGCTCTCTACGTTTCAAGTCCTGTATGCATATATTTTCCGTAATTAAGGGTTTAATAAGTTGCCTACATACAACATTACTTTATTTGATTTTAGAATATACTGAAAGCATTTAATTGCTTCCTACCGAATGAGCGTCAAAACAAAATCATTATGTGTCTATGTACGATGCAAAGATTCGAGGATTACGTCCAGTCAGAACTAGAGGAAAATCCACGTTTTAATTATTATGGAACGCATATAGTGCAGACCATGCTTGCATTCAAAAAGCCAATTAAAATTGTTCAATGTATGTTGAACATGGAGCAGAAAGAAGTGATGTCTATTTGCTGCAACGGCAGCGGCTCGTTCATCATTGATTCATATTTCAAAAGCGAATCAATCGGCGAGAAAAATCGTGAAAAGTTCATTAACAATTTAAAGGTTTGGAGGCGGCACTGACATGCAATGCATATACTAAAATTAATTGTTTTAGGGCCGTTACACGGATTTGGTCTCGAAGAAATTCGGCTCGCGCAGCTTTGAGGCGATTTGGAGCCGGGCGAATTTAATACTGAAAGCGATTATAATGGGAGAACTGGCGAAGAATGCGCAAGCATGGCAGAGTTCGCCTTGTGGTAAAATAATCGGTTTCAAAACTCAATTTGGACTGTACAAAACTGACATTGAGAAATGGAAGAATGAGTTTCGATCGAAAGGGAAAACTAAAAATTTGTTACAGGACGTTACTAACTAGTTGCATCAATGATTAATGTAAGTCATCTTAATAAATAAATGTTTTTCTGTTGACAAAATAAATTTGATAATGAGATTTTTTAACCATTATACATAGGAAGTTAATGTTTATTCCTTTGATTTTAAAAGTGTTAAAAATAGTACCAGTGATTCATTTAACTAATTAATCAATTATATGGTCATTTAATAGGATAATAAAGTTACGTTATTATTTATTTTGCACTAATTTTAATTGAATTATCCACATTTTGAGGTTACTATTAACGAATTTACTTTGACCCTAATAGACGTTACACGCTCAAAGTTTTATAAATGAATAAATCACTATTACGTATGTAAAATAATCTAAAACAAATTGAAACTTTTATTCAATTGAATTTAATACTGAGTTTTAAGACATTTTAAGGGAAGTTGGTGTTGATCAAAATAGTAAATGATTATTGTAATTAATGAATCAATAATGTTTAATAAGCTAATAAATTTACGTTACTATTACAGTGAAATCACTTTATCTTAAAGTCTGACGGGATCGAAATTTTAGTGTGATAAAATAACATAAATATATATGAAATTGTAGTTTCAACATTTTGCTTAACTTTATCTTAAATTGATTTAATTCTATATGATTTAAATTGAAATGTGGCTATACAATTAAGGGCAATTCAAAAAGGGATTTTTCTAAAAGGGCTACAGTTTACATACATTTTTCAAGTAACTTCCTGTTGGTTTTGACATAAAGAGCAATTTATGTTAGAGAGATTTTGACATAGAGTTCATTGTATATGCTTTTTACTGGTTTTTATGTTTATACTATTAAAAAACAACATCAAATATTTCAAATTTTTATAAGTGAATTAATCACTATTACCTATCTAACCGGAATGTACGATTAAAGTGAATTTAATAAATAGATATTGGAAATATTTTAATTCATAAAATGCATGCGATATGTTCTAAAATGGAATGCATTTTATAGAGTCCCGACAGTCTCGGTTGGTTTCAAACAGTTCCGGACTGCAAAGGCAAAATCGAATAAAACTATAGTTTTTATCATAACCGTGACATCTTTCAACAATTATAGGAAGTTGGCGTTTATTTATTTTTTACATTGTCGTCATTTCGCGCAGTGATTCATTTCACTAATAAATCAATACTTAATATTGCATATCTGATTTATAAACCAATATTATACATTTGAAGGGTCATTGGAAAGTCCAGTATTTTATTAACCCAAGGAACAACTTGGTCACTGAGCTTACACATTTTTACCTATTATCTATTTTTAATTTACTTAATCGACTATGAGCGTTATTCCCCGAGACTCTTTGTTTATTTTTTACATTCTAAATTGAAATTTGGGGATATTCTGTTTACAAATTCACTTTATCCTTAATTTAATCGAACATTTTCGAAGGAATTTACTTTTGAAATGGACCGTTTTTAGAAATTTTGATGTATTGAAGGGGCCTATAAATATACTTTGCTCTAGGATTAATTACATCGATAAAACGCTACTGAATAAATCACTATATTTACGTATGTAAAGTAGACACTAAATTAAATCGAATATAAAATCAAAGTGAATTTAATTTAATTTAATTGTTCAGAACTATATGAAATTAATTGTTACCGCGCATTTCGAAAAATGCGCAAATGATAAATGGACTATTGCAGGCTGATTCAAACAAATCTTATCAAATATACTTTACTGCTATGCATTACATCATTTTTACATGTTATTCTTTACTTTTTACTAACTTTAATTGAGATATCAAAATTTTAAACTTAGGACCGATTTCATAATCATCTTAATGGTCTGTTAAAATTTAAGTCTTTCTTAAAAATAAAAATCAATTTCATAATGTTTTTAAGTGACCAATAGTAATAGTGTTAAATTGTCATTTAAAGGCACCTTTAACTTAATCCCCCCTTTAGTTAACGGAGCAGGACCTAATTTAGACCTTCGCGGGCCCAAGGCAGAATTGTATTTATGGGCCCCTTTCCAAATTTCGATTCTGATTTTTTAACTGTGTTAATATTAAATAAAGCAATATTTGGAGGCGGTTATGGGCCCTAATTTGTCCCGGGCCCCAAGCAGGTGCCTTGCCGTAAATTAGGCTCTGTAACGGAGCATTAACGATTTTATTATGAAATCGGCCCTTATAGTCTTAAATAATTTACCTTAACATTTATTTAATTAAAGATTTGTTCGAACAATTCGAAACTAATTGCGTGCGGGCACTTCCAAAAATGCGCAAATGACAACGAATTAATCTTTTAAGTAGCGTCATTTTGTTAAAAATAGTAACAGTGATTCATTTTGTTAATTAATCAATAAAATACGGCTGGTTAACAAGCTAATAAATTCTACGTTATTGTTACACGTTATTATTTACATTTTGTGTTGCCAATTTTAATTGAATTGTTAACTTTTTGAACGAATTTATGTTGACCCTAATATAAAATTTCAGCGTTGAAAATTTTATGACAGTGACTAACATCGGTATTACGTATGTAAAGTAAACTAAGCCGAATGTAAGATCAAAGTGAATTTAATAGTTTTTATCATGATTATCATTAACTGTACGTGATAGTTTGATCGGTTACACAAATAATGATGCAATTGAGCATTCAAGTACTTTAGCAAATAAGCGCGAGTCATCATGTTTCTAAAAGTGCTTCGTTTTTGTAATGAAAGAATGCGTGAAACTTTATATCTTGTAATAAAAAAAAAACACGGTTAATTGCTAATGTAAATAGATAAACAATCGTAATTATAATTTTTTGCGATAGAATTAATCAATGCTGGAAATCGCAATAAATTACAATAATAGTAAACGAAACAATAACATTTCTTTATTGTTAATTATTTACGTTGGATGTATTAATAATAGTAGCATAAATTATTATTTAATTGATAATTATTTTAGTGGAACGGTTTATCAATAATTCATAGTTTTTTTTTCGTTGGAACATTACACTCTTACCTTCCCGAAAACAAAAAACACATCGTGCGCTCGTTTATTATTCATACTATCCTTGAAATACTTATGAATAAAAAAATGATAGTTCCTAAAATGTTTAAATGGCTTTTTGGAAGACGTTAATTATTAAAATTCCTTAATAAAGTGAAAAAGCGATTTAAACGGAATATGTAAAGTCGATGAGAAATTACATTTTATTTATAGGTTGTGTATTATTTTCATATCGCTTCGCATTATCTTTCACTGAATTGTATTCAAATCTGTATATGGGCGCTAAAAATGTATACATACATACATACATAGTTTTGTTTTTGGCATTTTCGAAAGTGCAACAACAGCGCGCTCTTTTTTCCCAACACAAAAAACCAGATGTTTATTATGCACGAATTTATCAAATTTCACTTTTTATATCGCGCGCCGCGCGGTTCTACGAAGTGATTAAATTATTATCTTGCATTGAATTTTCTTTTAATAACAGACAATTAATTTCGATTAAAACACGTTTTTTGCTGCCAGAATAACACATATTTTATTTCAAATTGAAATCAGTGTAATAAATACTTTGAACAAATTTTCACACCTGTCTTTAAATGTAATTAATTGCGTAATTACTATACATTATAACAAGTGTCCGACTCTATTTATTACGTACCGTTTTTTTACTTTTCGTTAATAATAATGATGAAGTGTTGTATTATGCACATTAGGTTTAAAGTCAATTCAAACGTTATTATACAAAATTAAACCTTCGTAGAACATAAAAACTAATATAATGTCATTAGCAAATAATCATATAAAAACATACAGCTCCAAACGATTACTTCAAGAGTTAAAGAGAGCTATATGTCGTATGTTATGGCAAATATAAATTTGCGTCTATGAATGTGATTATGTTTTCTAATGGTGTTATGAATCAAAATCACATAGAAAAGCGTTAAAAAAATTGTTTTATACTCCCTCCGTCCGGAAATTTTTAGCGATTTTTGTTGTCCGGAAATATGGTATACATTTGCGAAAAAATAAAATAAATAAAAAAATGTACATAACAAGTATATTATATTAACTTTATTTGAAACATTTTAATTAAATA
>JARJDW010014207.1:0-12125 GCA_030264715.1 Adinopsis sp. GC000173
AACTGATTTTTCTTAAAATTTATACTCCTTTTTTCTATATAAGCAACTTTTTCTACATAAGAAACTTTTTTGAAAAAATTGGTTCAGATTAGTTGCTTGTATAGAATGCTCACTGTAGTTCAATTTTTAAAACATAGATATCCCGTATAGACAGAAGGAGAGGTTCTATAAAATTGGCGTGCGAGTATAAGATGCATCACCACCATTGTTGTCCATTTACATGCTCATTGTCATGATTTATATAAAACGTCGTATTTAACGTAGTTTCTTTCTTCTCCCGGTTGAAATGTGAGAACACAAAAATATTTAGAAGCTTAAAATTACAAATATCTACCAAGCTAGCTGGCTAGAAGGGCTAGCAGGTAGCTGATTGAAACCATGTCAACATATGTTGACATAAGCATTTCTTGCAAACTACGTGTGCATTCTATCAAAAATGGTGTCTTCTGTCTTCTGTAGTCGTTTTGAAGGCAATTGAACAAGGCCCCAGAAATGTTTGAAAATATACGACAACACTGCGAGCAAAATCTTTATGCGTGCATAATTGTTACAGACGAGCGTTTCCAAGATTTATTACGATAACAAATTTATTTCATTATTTATATTTTATGTATTAGTTATTTATTTACTATGTACAACATATTGTAAATCATATTTGCGATGAACGCACCTGTTAACATGGCCGAGAATGAGACTATGTTGAAGAATAAATTAAAATTTTACTAAAAAGTTATTAATTTCTAACTTAGGCCCAGGATTTATCTAGTAGTTTCTTATTTTGACAAGTAAAATATTATAATTTCATCTCTATATGGCCATTTAAAAAATGTTTATGCAATATGTTATTAAAAATTATTTGTTTGTCGCTTATCGTTTTATGAAATTCAGTCGCCCTATTTGTGATTGTAAAAAGCGTCTGTAGAGTTCAACAATAGAAAAAACTAAGGCGATTGATCCATAAATGAATCAACATTTATAGCCACTACATAATGTAACTGAAAAATGTTGTCTAAATATTATACGAGGCAAAATTCTTAAAACGTTGAAAATATATCTAATAATATAAAATATTTTATTAAATTAAAAACTTACATTAATAAATTAATAATAGTAAAACTTAAAACTAAGTATTTAATCGCAATTATTTGTGAGGAATCACTTTTAAACCCAAATTTACTACCTCTCGAATCTGTAAATAAATAAATATAGATGCGGTTTGAAACTAAGATGACTAAATTTACCTTTCTTCTCATTGGGATCGCGTACCCCACATAATTTATACGATATTTTGACCTTACGTTTGGTATCAATAAAACCAGGAATGTAAAGACTAGGTGAATCTAAACGACCTAGATTCATTAATCGGCTAAAATCTTGTTCCAATCGACCTGCAATAGGTCCTTTGAAATGCATCAAAAATTGTACGCATGCATTATTATATAGAGTTTTTGTTTTTCGCGAATCGACCGTCAACATCCACTCTGGTATTCCCATAACTTCACGAATATCTTCTATAAACTGTGCTCTAAAATACACGAAATACAATAAAAAACACTCCTAACTACTGTGCATTAGAAATTATAAACATACAATACAAAACGTGGCGGTTTTTCTATATTGGCGTATTTAATAATATCATAATCTGGCTCAATATTCGCACACGCATATCTCTCCGGCCGCCGATTTGGACTTAATATTACTATCGAGCGTCCCATTGCAGAAACAGGCCCTTCGAGTGGAAAATTCGAATCGGTAAATACTGCACGCTTTAAACCGATATCTATAGTTCCTAAACGAGCAGATAAGTCGCCCACATGACAACGCAATGGATTTTCAGGACCGCATTCTTTATTGTACAATTCAGTCTGAAAACACAAATGTTTAATTTTGATATTTCAATTTTAATGTAGTAGAATTTGCCAAAAATCTATTGTTTATTTTTACATTTAACCGCTAGTGAATTCGAAAACACTAAGAATGGTTGTAAAACGGAATTGTCATCCAAAATTTGTTGTAATTATAAACTTTTATAAATAATACTCTATCTTGTTCTCTTTATTTGAGGTTAAAATTCGAAAATTGTTTATCTGTGTTATGTCCGTTCTTAGAACTTCCGAATTTAATATCGGTGGAAATAAAAGTAAATAAATTTTGAAATTTTAAAGACAAAAGCGATTATATCAATTCTTACATTTAAAGGATCTGCAAGCTGTGTGTAGTATGGATTCCAAATGTAACCACCTGCCACACAACGCGTGGCTTGAGTTTGTACCGCAGCATCCACACCGACAGGATTTACGTAGATTGCCCAATTATGATCGCGTGTCTTAAAAATAACCATTAATATAACTAATGCAACCATTGCAAGTCAAATTACTTACAACATTCCGATCATGTTTGCCGGGGTGACGAAGCTTTACCTCAATTATTGTATCGCTCATACTTCCATCATTGTAGACTAATTGCGTCTAAAACGTCAATGTTATAAAAATTTAATGAAAATGATTAAGTAGTGGATGATGTTTACCATACGCATGTAGCCGTATGCGTAACCTGCAGGATGATGAAACGAAGCGATTGCTCTTAATTCTCTTGCCTCCGATGGGCTGTAGCCTCTTTCGATTGTTGAACATGCCCAACGTGCGTTTCTTACCTACAAAGTAATTAATTAACAAATAATTCAAGTATGAATTTTTCAGCCAAATAGTAAAGTTTATGTAACCTTTGGACTATTGGTTATTATTTTATATATTCAGCGCCAAAAATCAATTTGACTATCTTTAATGCCGATTTTTGTGTTCACATATATTCGTTGAATTTTAATGTAATTTTAGCAAAATTGCTTGCTTTCATCAGCACATATCAAAAATCCAATATTCGACATAAAAAAATGTCCATCCATTTAGATTACGATTTACTCCCATCAGCAGAAGCGATAAAATTACATATCGGTATATCACGAGAAAACTACAAGCAACTTTTAGTCAAATTTATGCAAGCTGGTGCATTTCCAATCTTTTTGCAGCTTAAATAGATTCCTATTTCTGATTGCAATACATGATACTTGGTTGATAATAACAGTAACACCTGATCGAAAAAATCTTACGAAATATTCTTAGATGAATTGTGATAAACGTTTCGTTTTACGTCTTAAATCAATGGTTCTAAGAGGTTTAACTTTTTATATATAAACTGAAATTGTTTTAATTTTGCTACCAGTCTCAACTCGATGTCATTAATCAATTTGCATGTCTATAATAAATAATAAAAATAATGTAACAACCGATCAAAACAATCTTACAAAATTTTCTTCGATGATTTGCACAATTTTGTTATCAAGCTCAACTCGCTTATTGGCTGTTGGACGCATATTAAAATTCAAATTTGTTATATATTACGTTAAAAAAGTTTCTCTTCTGATAATTGAACTTTCGTTGTCATAATTAATAAACTAGAATAATTACTCGTTTGTGTATGATGATTGATCTGCCCAAAATGCTTCGCGGTCCAAATAGTGGCAGCATAGTGTCGTTGTAATCCACTGCAAACAACGTGTGATTATCAAGCGTGCCGAATTTGCCGCTCAAGTCGCCCATTTCGTATTGATCAGGAGTGCCATGGTATGTGCGAGGCGATGATTGTGGATCAACGTTTAGCGGATTCCAATGATCGTACAACGATGAGCCTTCGCATGGAAATTCCAACGTTTCTTCAACCGGTGTCTGAAATTATCTATCATCAGTGCCAGTGCTTAAGTTAGTAATATAAAAAGCGTACAATGTGGACGTGATATCCGCTATTATCCTGCAGCCCTTCTAGATTCACCTCAACGTTTGTTATATCATATTCTGTTTGCTGTAAAAATTCGAGTTTTCCATTAACGGACAAAGCGTCGCCGTTGGGAAACCAATCTCTAGCTACTGCTTTGCGCCTATAAAGACCTCCAATACTAAAATGTATAAATGCAATTAGTAAATGCATTATAAATAAATATGGTTTGAATTACATGGAACATGCCAAACGTTCACCGCGAGCTTTAGGTCCAAAATCGTCGTACATTACAAACGATCTACCCACAATACTATGCTGTCCACTCAACGGCAGTGCGGAGTCGGTGAAGAGTTTTCGTGATATTTTATCACTATCGACTTTTTTTCCAGCGATGTCTAAAGTACCAAGACGAGTTGATAAATCACCTAAACGACATACACCAATACTATTAATGTTGCATCCATCCGTTGGGGTTTTGTTGTTAAAATCAACCTAAAATAAAAATTATTATAATGCAAAAATATAATTTTATTTAAAAATATAGATAATAGGTTTGTTTTTTATTCCAAAATGTTCATGAACATGCACAATTTGTGCAGTTTGTCTGTTTTTTATTCCCCATGCACACAAATTTGACAGCTTTGACAGTTTGCACCGTGTNACTATCACAGCGCCACACTGCACCAACGGCACATAGAGGAAACATGTTCATGCACATAAGTTCATGTGCATGAACATATGTTCATGTTCAGTGGAATAAAAAACAAACCTATTATTAAACTTTGCTTGCAAAATTTATTAGTAAGTAGTTAATATAAATGCCAATAGAAAATATAATAATATGAAACTCCTTTAATTTTTAAGCTTTAGGTACTTGTTAATGTGATATATTAAATTAGTCAATAAATATAAATTTGTTTTGACTAAAACGTATCTTTAATATTCATTCTCGCATCTTTAACTATTTAAAACTAATATGATAATAAAATACGCAACCAGCAATTAATAAAAATTTCATTCCATGATTCTATAGTCATACAAATCCATATAAAAAGAACTAAGGATCGCTTTTAATTTTTACAAAACTTAAAATGAAATTTTATTACCTAGTTAAAAAATCTGAAAATGGACAATAAACTTTTTATGTGGGTAATATGGAATTCTAGACTTAGAACTCAAAGAAATAATTTTTTATCCAACCAACAATATTAATAATAAAAAATAAATAAATAATATAGAAGAAAAAAAACGTTTTGTTATGCATTGTAATTTTCTTCTATAGAGAGAATTCCACATTATCAAAGTCGCATATTTGAAAATAAATACTATTACCATGCATAAATTAAAACAACACAGAAAATAATAGAACCGGCTCTGATTAACCGACGATCTGGTTTAGATTTGGCATAATGTTAATGATTCACTTGCTTTCCTTAATCTTAATTTTTATAATATTTTAAAAACAACAATATGTTCTAACATATGTATTTTTCCATATATGAATACATGTAGCTCTCGAAACAATAACATATTTTTATAATATTCGACCCAAGTAACAAAAAATGAGATGCCTACATATTATAGTCTAAATTGATTGTTGTACCTTTCATAACAAGTTCAAATTCTCATTAAGCTAACACCAATTTCCAACTTAAATATTCAAGGGTTTCATATTCATAGATTCCCTATCATCATCTTCTCGGAATTTTATGTCAAATAAAATTATTTGATCATTGCAACATTTTGCTACTTGGTTTAACTTGAATATCTTTGACATCATTCAAGGAAGTACCTTACCTACTTACTTCTTTTGTCCAGTCTCTATAAATATTAAGATCAATAATTCTTTAAAAAAATTGCATGGTAGAAATTATTCGATCACCCTTTATTAAATTGTAAATTAACGTGTGTTTGTTTATTATGTACTTCCTTGAATAATTCTATTTTCTTAATCTTATAATTAAATTTTTATTATTTTTCTAAAGCAACAAAAATTAAAAATCAAACTCTAAAGCTCGTCCGTCATATAAAGTGAACGTAGTTTCATGGCTCTAGCAACACTTTCCTACTTAAATATTGTATTAAAAGCTATCACATGCAAAGCAGAACACACTTCATTTAACTACAATGGGTGTGACAACATCATTAAAACAAGTACCTTCTTCTTACCCCTATAGGTATTAAAAGCAATATTTCTTTAAGAAAATGTAAATATTATCCCATCACCTTTTGTCAATTTAATTTATTAAATTATAAATTAATGTGTGTTTACTTCCTTGATGATGTAGTTTAGTTTAACTCTTTTTACAAGAAGTTAATTTATGCATAAAAATATTTATATACATTAATTTATGATACAAATGTATTACATCTTTAAATATAAAATATTCTTACTTTGTATGGATTGTAAACAGGTCCAGCACTCAAACAACGCGCCGTCCAATTATAGAAATCCTTCCCCGGTGGATTGTCATGAATCGCCCATCGATGCTCCATTGAATTGTTGACATTCGAACCATCAGCGTGGACTAGATATTCCAATAACATAGTCGTATCAGCCCAGGGCTCGTCTTTCGGCTGCCGAAACAAGATGCGCCCCACTAACGGGTAGCGAAACAGCACCTGTGCGGTAAAAATCTGCTTCTGATACTTGAAATTATTGTCGTACAAATTCACATAGCCGCAAATCCATGGCTCCGAGATGATTTCGCCGCTCGGATATTGTGTGTTTTTATAAATCACGAGCGAGCGATGAATGATTGAGTGAGAATCAATTAGCGGTAGGAATAAGTCCCAATACACGCCTTTGAGCTCCTGACTGCCTGGTACAAGCATTTCAGCGTCGTTACGTTGCAAATGCTTTCCGGACAGATCGCCGATCGGATATTGATCCTGCGTTCCTAATCCTTTAATTAAACCGATGTGGGTAATTTAAAAAGCAGTTAATCATAATTATGCATACCATTTGGTGGTAGATTATTTACGTCAATCTTTGTAGGATTGTAAATGTATTTCGTAGTCAGGCACAGATTGCCAAGTTGATGGACAGTTTTCGGCGGATACATGGGCAGCTCGTGGATTCGATATCCTGATACCGAGGAACTGTATACTAATTTCGTCTCCAAATCACCGCGCGCTGTAGTTAAATTGAAATTGAGAAAGGTCGGTTCAAAGCGATTGTGCTGCGTTAGAAAAATATCGCCTTTTATGCCTCCAGACTGAATTATTACTCTGAAATTGAGATAATCACTTTATTATGCAAATTATTTCACACAATATTAGCGATAGTGAAGAAAAATTATACAAATTACAATGCACTCATTAATGAAGACTTCAAACGCTCTAGATATTAAAAAATCACACGTTAAATAGTGATAAAAATCAGTAAATATGCATTTTAAAACTTATTGTTACATTGTTACGGTTATTACACTATGATTCGAGGGTAAGTCACATATAAACCGGATATTTTAAACATATTTATAGAAGATGAAAGCTTAATGTATATATGGACTGAAGATTAATTTGCTTGAGTTACATTAAACATTAGAAAAAATATCGAAAAACTGAAAGACTGTCTTTAAGATTTCGACTAGGTGCTTTATTAAAAGAAATGTTCTCTTATTAGCAGGGAAAACAAAACATCTTCTACAACAACTCAAAGGGAAGCTGTATTACTTATTTCTTAATGGCTAAAAATATTTTTTTGCTTCGTAATAATCGGCTAGGGTTACATTATATATAGTGTACTCTCCATATTCCGAGTGCAGTTTAACCAGGCTGAGGAATGTTTTCCACGTTTGCCGTGTGTTGTTCTTATTTACAACTTGTCAACCCTAACTGCTAAAACTATAATAAATTGCTTATAAAAATCAAAAATACATATAGGCAGTGTAAATTTAACGTTCCAACACTAACAGACCGACAATCGTACAAAGAAAGCTTGTAAAAAGTTTAAAACGAAGCGGACAGTGTGTGAAGGCCGCGGCCTAAGGGTTGAAGCATGCTGTTAGCCATACATATTTTATTATGTGATGTTCGATTAATCTGTTTCTTGTTATGTTTTTTCTGTCAAATAACACGTTTTATAAATATCCGTGTTTTCGATTATTCGTGCGTGTGATTAACCCGCATAATCGGGAGTACATACAAATGCACAAATATTACTTATTGTAGTTTCTATTTATAGTGGTTCCGGTTATTTCATCTTCAGTACTCTCAGTTAAAATTTAAAATATACAAAGACATCTCACAGTTTATTTATAAATATAAAATTTGTAAAATACAGTAAGTGACCACATTATAAGAAAAGCAAACACTAGATGTAAACAATAAGTGTGAAGAGTAATGTTTTCACTGCGTAACTTTTAAAGGAAAACGGTGTGATGTAATTGTATTCAACTACAATAAATAAAAATAATTTAATATTCTTAAAATTGTATATGCAACTGTATTCGTGAGATGGAAGAAACCTTCTCAGTTAGACTCTTTGTAAGACAATCTAACGTTTCGAACCATATATTTGTGTGCAAGTTTTTTTCATTAAGAGTTGATAAATCCAGTGAACACTTTTTATAACATTCCATTTAAACATTATTTAATTATATAATTATATAAAATGAAATATGACACAAAGCTAAAGTGGTTGTAACCGCAAATATTGTGTTCGATACGTTGGATTGTTTTACAAATATCGAGTCTAATTGAGTAGGTCCCTGCGACTAAAAATATATTATAACAAGAAAAACACATATGAGTCACTTTTAGACTTTCTTAAATCTGAAATTGCTTAATTGATATATTTTTACTTATTCGTGCATAGTCCCATATCGTGGCATTGGGCCATCTAAGCTTAGGGCCCGTGTCGGCCGCTTCAATCGCCTTTGCATGTCCACTAATGATCTCGCTAAATGAGCCTCTTTTATAATTAAAAAGATAATTCGCAAAAAATTTACGCCATAAAAACGTCGTCTTCTCCAAAAAATAAATAAAACTTGAATCAGTTGTAGAGTATTAAAATTTCTAAATCAATAATACATTTAATGCAAGTAATGTAAGTCAATTTGATTGTTAGGAAACAGAAAACTATTTTTATCTTGTAAGAAATGGATAATAAAATCATTTAAGTTGTTGTAGAAACACTTTGGTTTTAATTAACGATGAGTGAAACTTTCATTTAAAAGAGCACCCTCTAACTTTTTACTTCCTTGTATCAGTATAACCATTATAATTAAAAAGAACTCTAGTTTTTCTAACCTTTGGAGAATTTTCTATACCGTTATTGTAGAATGACATGTGTATGTGTCATCATGAGTATGGTCTTACATCATGATTTTATGCACGAACTTTCAACTGTAAATGATGCGTAATATTGTCAAATGCCATAAAGTTACACCATTGTTGAAAGCAATATTTAAGTCTAACCAAATGCTTTAAATCAAATAATTGGCATAGATAATACTAGAATATCAAATCATACTGGTGTTGCGATGTTTGGAGCAATGACATATGATCTCGAATAATCTGTAAGTGGCCCTTGGTACAATCACATTTATTTTACAATAACGAAATAAAAAACCCAAATGTTGAAGAAATCTATCATAAGTGCCTGTAATGAGTAACATTTAACACTTAACAATTCTTTCCTCACGCTAAAAATCGTTTCAAAATTTAAATAACCAGTATGAGTCATTTCAAGCTGTTATAATATTTTCAAACATTGTGAAAAACGAGCGAAAAAGTCGCTAAAAACGCAAGAAAAGAAACTAGTTGATTTTGGAGGTATAGCGTGAATTGTTTTGTTTCTTGTTTTTTTTTCAATACTAGCATTCCTTTCAATTTTGTATAGAAATACTGTTGAAAATCATTTCATATTCGGTATAAATGTATCAATTACTTTTAAAATTGTCCTCCCAGGATGAATTTAGATTTTTTAAATTAAATTATTTCCGTCGGTATCCGGCATTCGTCGTTTCATATTATTTGGTATTATTGCAAACCACAATTCTGAATTTCCATGTAAAATTAATGAAAAAGATAATAGTTTAACAAAGTACTTAACAATTGCTTTAAAACCAGAAAAATTATGTTCTCGATATAAAATCGTTGTAAATTTCAGAATTTTTATCGCATGAGTGCTTTGGATCTGATGGACTTGTTATATTTGATAGTACTGGTAGTTTTGACTACATTTTACTTAATACATAATTAGAAATTCTTTTACCGTGCAGTTGTTGGATGGATGTATCGTATCTTAGCACATCCCAAAAAGCTTCCCTCGTGCTTGTTTTCAAACACGACGATGAACAGACGTCGATGGGGACCTGTCAAATCACTCGGCAGCAAATTAAATTCATCGTCTTGAAACAGCATCTTATATTGTCGACGATTGTAGTCGGTTGATATTTTAATCTTGCCCACGCGTGCATCAATATCCCCTATGGATTTACCGTCGCCACGATTCTCCGGATCGTACACCAATTGCAATGCATTACAATTGAATTCATTACGATCGTTTTCCGATTCTAGAATATCGGTGACGAATACCTTCCACGAATGTTCGGTGTAATCACTGATTGATTTATTGAATTTTTCCACGTTGCGTACGTGATATAAATCGGATGTTATCACCATATCTCGCTTATTGTCTTTGGTCGAGAACCAGCGGAAGTTGATGTTGCCAGCAACCGGCGAATTGAATTTGGCGACGGCGCTTTTTTCGTTCGTTTTATCGACGATTGATATCGATCCGCATATTAATCGACCTGTTTCCTGATTTTGCAACAGCAAACTCTTGCCAAATATTCCATTTCGCCCACTCAATGTCAGATCGGTTTCATACTCGCTGGTTGCATTATCTGGTATCAATAAATAATCTAAGCTATCGTCTAATGTTATCAGAATTTTGCCCAAATGCTTTGGACTGCAACGATTTTCTAAATTCGTGTAATCGGTGGGGAATTCCGTGATTTTCCATGACCATACTTGATTGGGATATTGTAAGGTTGCGTTTAAATGTGTTTTAATTACAATTTTATTGTTTTGTTGAATGAAGGAAATTGTACCATGCAGTCCTTGTTCCGATAAATACGTTCTTAACTCCAAACAATGCACTAATCCTAAAACATGCAATAAAAATTATGTTTGTGCTAAATAAAACGTATGTTATTATAGGCTATCATCATGTGAAAGTTCTTACCCAGCAGAATTGAGCAAAAATATGTTAAATAAACTAACAACATTTCTTTAATATATTTTTGGTATTTTAAATCACATAAATTACATTGCGATGAACAACTTGCTATCGTTTCTTATTCATACTTCTTTGTACTTCTTTTAAATGTAAAACACATTTTTAACACAATGAGAAACTGTGGTTTTGATAATTATCTTCAATAGAAAGTTTAAGGTGGTAAAGAAGTGGAAGAGCATCGAAACTTACTTCTTTTTCATTTATTCTTCTACCTGTTCTACCTGTTTGATTTTGCATAAAATTTTGGGCAAACGAAAAATGCATTATGATTAAGTTAATTGACTGTCGTATATTATTATCCTAACTCCAAAATCATCTTCCAATTTAAATATTTAAATAAAAAATTAACTGTGTGCAAACGCGCCATCTCTTGTTTAGTAGGAAAATATTAATACTCAATTTAATCATATGCAACTTAGTAGACGCATGACCTTGTACATAAGTTGCATAAGCGCAGCAATTTTTTGTAACATGGTATACATTAGATGCAATTGCTTGTGAAATATGGCGTCTGTAACACATAAATTTACAGTGATATTATAACGAAACTTGAAATATAAATGATTCATTTAGTTTAATAATTAGTGAAAATGTGCGGGTGGACTGTATTACCAAACAATGGTTGTTATGGCATCGGTAAGAAAATAAATTCACATAATAAATGATAAAACTACAAATGTAAACATCAACAGATCAGGAAAAAAAAGAAACTTGTTGCTGTTTACACTAATCTTTTTCGTATCAATGAAATTTTCATCGACCAGTCACGCACATTGCATGCAATGTATGCGTTTTTTTATTAAACAACAGGTGGTTGAATATAATATGTATTCTCTCACAATTTGAATTACTAATTAAATGATAATTTGTAATGAGTGCCCCTCCCACTTAATATTTTTATCTAAAATACAGAACAAAATCTCCTACTGTGTGTGTATGTGTGTGCAATAATGAAATAAATATACACACTGAATATTTGTCTAAAGGTGCCCACACACGATCCGATTTATTTGAAATTGATCTTATGATCAATTTTTTGAGCTGTCATTCGCTGTCATTCATAATTCCGATAATGCGACAATAATCCGAAATAGTCATACAA
>JARJDW010014213.1:0-13429 GCA_030264715.1 Adinopsis sp. GC000173
TAATACTATATTTTCTGAGTAGTTCCTATAAGTAATGAAAAATAAATATTATAATGTATAAAAAATAACACTGATTCCAATGACCATATTTATTATATATATAAGGTAAGTGTAATTTTCTAAAATAGGACTTCAACATTGGCTTTATATTCGAGCAAAAATTTTTACCTGAAATAGGGATTTTCTCATTAGCAATTAACAATTTAAATACATACTTGCCAGAATATTGGAAATAAATGAATTAAGGCTAAGACTTCTCCGAAATATTATTATTATTTCTCATTAGAAATAAGTTTATCTATAATATAATAAAATAGTAGTATAAATATAGAATAATAATATATATTTTTATATAGACTTATATTGTTTTTCCTAAAACTGGACTCTAAAAATTTGGTGGATGTCTTATACACGAGTAAATGCGCTATATTATAAGTATAAAGTTTATGAATCATGTGAATAGACGGCTTTTAATGAGTTCTTATAAAGAAAATTTCTTTTACATAATTTTAATAAATTATTTTTATCTTATTACATATCAAATTTTATACTTAATATTTGTAAATGAATTTATTAAGTATTTACATAAATTGAATAGTTAGTAATGAACCCATCGCTAATTTATCAAAAAAAAAACATATTTTTTTCACACTTCTAAAGAGTATACCTTTGGTTATTCTTTATACTTACTTACTTCATAGATCGATTAACACGTGTTTGGATTACTATGAACGTATTTTGATTTAATTCTCGGTTTCGATTTACACCGTTTTGATTTACACATATTTCCATGGATGCATTTCTTCAAGTAAATTGAGGAATAACTGAAAATATATGTCATATAGATGTTTAAATTCTAAATTACACTTTCTTACCTGTAGCTGGTATCATTAACGATTGAAAATTTACACAAAAATTAAATAATTTTCTAATCGAGACTGCATTATACAATATCATTCCACCAAATAAATTGAGGGATAAGTGTACATAGTAAATATTGCTTCAATAATTTAAAATCTTTATTTATATTTATTTACAATAAATTATAACACTCAAATGTAAAAGTCCGTTAACAGAGAGTGCATTATAATTCTGTTTTTCTTAATTTTTGTCATGTATATTTACTAAATATTACCCCAATACTTTAAAACCTCTATTTATATTTATTTAAAATATTTAAAATTAAAAAATGAAGGTTGTGGTAAAATAGTTTAATTTTCGTAGGAATAAGTGAAAATACATAAGTCCATTGCAATTATTTTTACTGAATTTTTAATATTAATTTACTAAATATTACTTCAGTAGTTTAAAATAAGTATTTAAAATAAATTAACTATAAAACGAACAAATTCGTTAACCAAGACTGTTATCCTCAATTTTTGTCATTTATTTGCTAAATAGTATTCCAATACTTTAAAATCTCTATTTGTATTTATTTAAAATAGGTATAAAATCAGCAATTATAATAATAATCTGTATGCAAATTAAATTAAAAAATTAAGGTTGTGGTAAAATAGTTTAATTTTCGTAGGAATAAGTTCAATAGGTGATTACACCAAATAAATTTTCATATTTAAATTATTTTATTGTTTCTGTATACTTTCATTTTAAAGTGGGTATATTCAACTTTTACATTTTTTTTTCGAATTAAAATTTTCATTCAATTTCATTACTTATTATCCATTCTACGGGAATTAATTTGTAATATTTGAAATTATCAATATATTATCACTCCCATTGCTTTCACAAATCCTTAAAGTGCCATCCGATCCATAATCAAACTCGCGATTTGTTGCTTTTAACACACTGCAAGGAAAAAGCATCGATCATGCAAACGTCGCATCTGTTTTTTCCTAATTTAGCCATATACTATACGAAACGAGCAAGATGTGTCTCTATTGAAAGAAATTATATCTGCAGGTTGTTCTATCAGCGTGTTCGTCATACTTTCAAAAACTCCTTTTAGAGAATCCATGCAAGCATCCCACGATTATAATGCCGCAAGACGTATGTTATGCTGATCTCAAATTTATCATTGAATTCGTTTACAAAGGAGAAATCGACGTTTCTCAAGCCGAGCTCCAGGTATGTATATTTTAAAATGAAAACTATATACACTATTATACATTTTCCTTCTCCTTCATCTAGCTTCTATATACATATTGTTGTTTTATGCGTTCGATTACAAACGCTTCTGTGTACAAAACATACTACCCATTGTTTATTCCAAAGCACGGAAATGTTAGAAATCCAATACGAGCTTGTAAATGTGTAATGGGAAGCATATTTTTCAATCGCTACTCTTTTGTTTTAATACATTTATTTGTAAATAACTTCTGTTCGCTGCATTACAACGATGATTAATTGCTTTTTGGCCGTATTCGAATGCAAAACTATTCGGTTTGGCGACGCTTTGCACGCCAGCGCCATCTACCATCATCTATCGCAAGCGCGTTGTTTCAGTCGGTCAATTACAGAGGCGGCGCGTTGTTTCAAATTTTCAAACCGCAAATTGTTTACAACAATTCCAACTTGAATGTAATTAAATAATGATCAAATGATTAGTTTTCGGCGAATATTGTGTCGATTAGCGGCGTTTTTGTTTTGATGTGATTTATGCGAGTGGTATTGCATTGCACGTGTTGGCAATGTAAGTGAACGACAATAAAAATCAATCGCCGGCCTGGTTTGGGGCAGATGTTTTTAGAATAGGGAATAGGCTGGCGCCTCCAGGAAACCGACGCCTCGTTAAGAAGCGTCGCGTTCGGCTTCGATCGTACGATAAAAAATGATCGAATGAACGAAAAGTAAATGTTGTAAAAAATTGTGGTCAATAAAGCAATGCGTGAGGGCATTTACCTTTCACTTCGCATTTCTTTTCTTGTATTTTATTTTCGACCATTTCGTTGCGCAGAAATAAAAATGAATGGATTGAAAAGGGGGATGTTGTTCGGTTGCCGATTTGTTTACGTGCTGAAAGTTTGATAGGTTTTTGATGTGTAAGAAAAGTCATGCGAAGCATAAAAGAAATGTAGGTCAAGATTTACGAACGCGTGCAAAGAGAAAATGGATAAAGCTGTTGTATAAAAAAGGGATGAAAGGAAGCGATTCAATGTGCCTTTTTTATTGTCTTTTACAATGGCAACGGATTATCATTTTAATGCGATATTTTCTGGTGAGAAATTTGTAAGTGGGATTGCTGAAAATATGGATATATTCGTTGGACGTGCGTTTGTGTTTTGATTCGAATTTTTTTCTTGTAAGTAAGAATGCGAATATAATACACACGGCGTGCAAAAACCCCAATTAAGCCGAAGTAGTAGTGCGTGCGCCGAGCATTTCTCGATCTATCGCGGCTCGCAGCATCCCTGTTTGTAGGCTGTGGAAAAGGGTCCAGTCTTAGTTCGCGCTCTGTGCTGAAGGTCGCCGAGGTCAATGAGTAAGTACATTGTGTGTGTGTGCATGTGCACTTGATGCATGCTTGCACTTTCATCCGGAAATAGTTTCGTTGTAACACTAACTCCAACCCACACTTTATACCTACTCCCCACACTGCTACAATAACCGACTCTCCGCAGTCAGGTGCATTAGCGTCTTTGTTTTGTTCCTTATATCCATCCGTATTCTCCTTCTTCCGTCTGTCCTTCAACTTTACTTATTCAATAAAACTTTGAATTGGGTTAATAACATTTCTCTTTCACTTCGTTCGTTTATGTTTCGCTTCGCACATACTCGCGTGCTCGCTACCATTTAGCTTTTTTTTTCTCTCCACTTGCAGCCATTTCATTTTTTTTCATCAACAAGAAACAAATCGATACGAAATATTAATGAGCGCATTAAGGCAGGCGTAATTTCAACATAGATACATATACGCGTCGATTTTTCGCTCAGTTTTTTTCCGCATTTTGGGGTAGAATACACACACAACGTAATTATTTTTTTTATTCGATGTTGCACAGACAATTCCGGGTTTAATCCGGGGGGTTGCCTGGCAAGCGGCTCTAGGGCACGCACTGGGGGAAAGTGATGCGGTGTCTGGACCAATCAATACGGGGTTCAAGGACGCTCCTAACTACACTTCCTTCATTTTTTTTTCTTCCAACCGATCAGAAATCCATTTGTAAGGTGTATGCAATTTACCTGATATACCTATTGTTTATGTTTTCAGTCCTTGCTTAGAACAGCGGACCAATTAAAGATTAAAGGACTGTGTGAATCATCTGATGAGCGAGAAGACTCGGAATTGTCATTTCCATTACTAAATCACGACAATTCCAAAATTCGGCGCATTGATTCGCCGAAACACTTCACAACCATCGATAATAACAATAGGAAACACAAGTATCGAAAGCCGGAGAAGATAGTTGCTGGTCAGCAACCACAACAACAACAACAGTCACAAGAGCGGGAGTTAGACAGGCTAGAACATTCTTCAGATGAAGACAACGATAAAGCATTAGGAGCGAATGAGGAAAGAAGACGGAAACAAGTGACGCCAGTTCAGAATAAACCACTTAACATGAGCAGCAATGCCCTTTTAGCTGGACAGGTAAACAACATATACAATCCTACAGTTAACCTACATTATTTTCATACCGTTTATAATGCCATGTTTTTATAATAAATTATAATATATACGTGATACTATTTTAGATGCTATTCTCGCAGTTTGGTGTAGACAACGAGGACTTTCCACCTGACCCGCCAGCCCCGTCAGCAACACCTGTCGGACATGTTGATATGCAAGAACATTCACCTACACGAACCTTACTAACCAACTCGTCACTACACAGAACTGACCTCTCAGGTATGTTTCATCATTTTTCATATTAATTTAATCAACAAAAAAATATAAATTTATTTTATATTTTAGAATCGAACAATAAATTTGAAATCAAAAAAGAAATTGACGTGAAATTTGAGACTTTACGATCGTACGATCAAGATTCCTTATTAGATATAGATAGCTCACAAATGTCCGGCCATTCGCTTGAAAGCCATGATGAAGATCGTCATACGACGATGATGATCACTCCAGAATTAATGGGAATGCTACCTCCAGGCGCAGGATTACGTAATTATATTGTTTATATTTTATAAAACTATCATTTAAATTATTATTTTATTGCAGATTTAGATCACTTTGGAAAAATGAATGGTCATAATGATCATTTTCACGCTGCCAGACACGGTGGAGGTCCAAAAACATGGACGCAGGAAGACATGGAACAAGCTTTAGATGCCTTAAGAAATCACAATATGAGTTTAACGAAAGTAAGTTTATTTAGAGGTTATAATTCTGAACTTTCTTCAAATAAATTATATTTTAGGCATCGGCAACTTATGGAATACCTTCGACAACATTGTGGCAGCGAGCACACAGGTTGGGAATCGACACGCCGAAAAAAGAAGGTCCCACTAAATCATGGACTGAGGAGAATTTAAATTCAGCTTTAGATGCATTACGTACTGGAACTATATCAGCTAATAAAGCAAGCAAAGCGTTTGGAATCCCAAGTAGTACGCTGTATAAAATAGCACGACGTGAAGGTATTCGATTAGCTGCTCCATTTAATGCTGCCCCTACGACTTGGACGCCCGAAGATTTAGAGAAAGCACTAGAATCAATACGATCAGGCCAGACGTCGGTGCAGAAAGCATCCACCGAATATGGCATTCCAACGGGAACGTTATATGGACGATGTAAGCGAGAAGGAATTGAATTATCGCGATCAAATCCAACGCCATGGTCGGAGGATGCAATGGGCGAGGCGTTGGAAGCAGTTCGGTGAGTAAATGCATGCAGATTAATTAATTAATATGCAAATGGTGTATAGTAGTTTAAAATCAAACGAAGCGGGAAATAAAAATGTTGTTGTTTGTAGATTGGGCCACATGTCGATTAATCAAGCTGCAATACATTTTAACCTGCCATATTCATCTTTGTACGGAAGATTTAAAAGAGGAATCAAATACGATTCGGATGCAATTGATCTGAATTCGGATAGCCAGTCACAACATGAGAATCAATCAGTTATGATGGATTATAGTAATTCACATCCAGTACAATATCAAAATCAACAAACCAGCTGAAACGAATTTTTTAGTCTGATATAATTATTTTGGATTCATTTACTATATTTTAGTCAATGATATAAAGTAAGGAAAATACTTATTCGTAATGTGAACATTTCCCAGTTGTGATAAGTGTATTTTGGGAAAATTACAATGGTATTTCTTGCCTTATATTGTGCATTTTCGTTTTAGTCCATTATTTCTTAATGTTACCTGTTTAATTTTAACTGAAATTAGTACATTATTATTTATTAAGAAGATGTAGAGACTAATTTTAGATATTAAGCATAATAATATAAGTGATAGCAAGTTTTACAAGGTATTAAACAAATGTGCAATATGATAATGTACCACAAAAACTAATTTGTTTTTTAATCATCTAATATATCATTTATAATTTTTTGTTTTTGCTGTATTTCAGCACAATGTGTTGACAAATGTGCCTAAATATGAGAATCTTTTTCTTTTTAAGTTTTCAAACGTTTATTAGAATCTGGTTTTTCATTTCATACAATTTATTTATATAAACAGTTTTTTATTGTTTTTGCTTATTTTTCTGTTGAAATAAATAAACAATTCAAATCATACTTTCTTTTTTATTAAATAAATAAATAACATTTCTGAATTCCTCATTAGCATTAGAAGAATAAACAATAAAATACATTCATTGTAAGCTTATATACAAAATTATTTTCATGTAATTTTTTTTTTTTGGTTTTTGGTAAATGCATTTTGATTTTTTTGGTACACTAAAATAATTTACTAAAATATTTGCATTTTTTATACATTGATTGACATATTTACAGCTATATAGAATAATTTGACAGAGATTTATAAAGATATGATATGCTTTTTAATTAAAAACAAGATAAAAATCCAATTATTTCAAATCAAAACTCATCATCCTGCAACAAAACTGCATGTAATAACACCAAATCCCTATGTGATTTACTCTAATTTTTAAAATATATATGTTGGAGTATTTTTATATCAACTATAACATCAAATTTGGTGTTTCACTTTGCATTCAATCGTAAAAACCAATGTATTATAACTCAATTCAAAAATCACATTTACAAATTGTCATCTCTCTTGTTAACAAAGTACGTTGTCAGTGTACCCTTTCCCTTAACGTACGTTGGTCCACGACATTCACAATCGTAACCAACGCCGGCATTCATGATAATCTTCGCCGTGTCCTCGGTGACTTGTATCCGACCGATAACACCGCAGGAATCCATTCGTGATGCAACGTTCACTGAATTTCCCCATATGTCGTATTGCGGCTTTTGCGCGCCCACCACGCCGGCAATTACAGGTCCATGATTCAAACCTAATAACCGTATTATTAGCTAACGTTTGATGTGATAAATTAAATCGAGACTTACCTATGCGCAATTTAAACCTTTGAAACGAGTCGCGATTAATTTGCTCTAAAGTATTCATAAGAGTGAATGCGAATTCCACCAGCGCTATTACAATATGCTCTTCCTTTCTGGATACCTCCTAAAAGATTAAAACTTGATTAGAGCGTGAAAAGATTGCAAATTGCAGTTTAGTATCGTATACAGTATGATGGAATCCTTGATTTTCTCAACCATTTACTGAATGGAAATAATTCATTTAAATATTAAAACATTTTAATTAAAAATACATGTAATTTACGCGCACTTTTATTTTTAAATTACACATTAAAATATCATATCTCCTTTAAAGTTTTCATGAAAACTGTAAAAATATTAAGTTGATTCATAATAATCCATCGTTTTTTTAAACTATTTTTATTTCGAGAAAAGATATATAAAAATGTAATTGTAACATGTTAAATCCTCATGCCAGTATATAAGTAAGTACTGGCAATTGTCTTAATCTTTTCAATTCAGCTGAATTTCGACTTGAGGAGGAGCTGAAATAGCAGTTTCGTCCGCATAATAACCCTCTACTTCAGTAACTGCTTTCCATGTGCTTGGCAGACAGTGATTTCACGAGCAAAAAAGGTGCTGTTTTTAGAGGCAATCTACAATTTCTGGATTGTCCTCTAAGCTGCTATCACCTGATTTGAAGCCGGCAAGTCACTCTCCACATTGTTTTTCGCTTATTGTTTTTCCCTATTGTCCCTTCGCCAAAAAGGTCGTTGAGATCGCAAAATGGCTGTGCTGCCTTTCTCGCGGTGGTAAAGCATTATATGACGAATGACAATATGGTTTTCTAGACGCATTTTTATTCATTGAATAGTAAAGAATACTTTTATGAAAAAAAGTACACAAAATTTTAAGTTTTGCTATAATAACAAGAACTTTGTCAATATAAACAGCAAATAATTATGAATTAATTTAATAGAAATAGCCTACAAAAAACTGTGCTGCCTTGTATCATTTTTTATAGTGGTAAAACATCATATGACGAATATGAACATGTTTTTTACAAGTATTTATTTTTTAACTGAACAGTGATGAATAGTTTTATGACAAAAAAGTATACTAAACGGTAAATTTTAATAACAAGAAACCTCTAAATATAAACGGGGGATAATTATGAATTAGCTTAATACTAATGTACTGCCTTGTATCATTTCTCCGTAGTAGTAAAACAGGATTTGACGTATGTGAATATGGTTTTCTATCGGGTTGGCAACTAAGTAATTGCCGATTTGTTCACTAAAATAAAAGAGTTTTTCTTTGTAGTAGAAAAACTTTAATCTGTTAAGTATTTTCCATTTTGTTTGATGACCTTTTGTCATCTTTCTGATGATGATTTTGATTTCATCCTCGTTAAGCTCAATTAGTCGTCCTTAACGTTGCTCATCTTTAAGAGAAAAATCTCCAGAACGAAATTTTTCAAACCAATTTTGGCACTACCTTTCTTTAAGGGCATACACGTTACGTAATTTTTGGTGGCTTGCACTGCGTTCTTTTCTTTCCAGAAATCATAAAACAAAATATGGCGAAAATTTTCGGTTTTGCACTCCATAAATGAACTTATAATGCTAGGTTAGGATGACAGCTAACATATCTAAGAAGAGGAAGATCATAACATTTACAGATATTCTAAAAATGGGAGTGAATAGCGTTTATGACTGAAATCAGCAATTACTTAGTTGCCAACCCAATACCTGCATTCTTATTAGTTGAACAGTGAAAAATACTTTTATGATAAAAAGTACACAAAATTCTAAGTTTTACTATCAAGAAATTTGTCAATATAAACGGTAGATAACTATGAATCAAGTTGATATAAATAGTATACTAATAATGTGTATTAGTTGAAAAAATCAGTGATTCACATATGTTTTGTACGCTTAGATAAATGTGTAATTAAACTAAGTCTTGATACTGTAGATTACCTTTAAAATCTCCTTCTACGCGAACAAAAAGTTGATAAAACAGATTCATCATTAATCGATTGTTAATTGAATAAAACTATAAATAAATGGCTACAGCTAAATAACTAATAAAACAAAAACAAGCAGCGAAAATGAAAATATCGATCTCGGCTGGTGTTTGTTTATTATTCAAAAGTTTCATTTGTACAAGCTGCATTTAATTGTTCGCATTTAAACAAAATTTTACTCGCGGGATTAATTTCAAACCAAGCCAGAATGGTGATTTATTGCGTTGGTGTTGGTCTTTTTCGAAATGTAATTGTCAAATTTATGTGCATTTACTGGATTATTAAACATAAATCAATAGGAAAAGCATCCTCAAAGACATTAACTTGTTTGTATCATAGACAAATTTAATTACGTGACCTGCAACGATGCATTAGAATGAAATTGTGTGCGCTAAAATATGCTGATACGAACAAAATTTATTGCATCGAATTGAGTTTTATCTAAAGCGGTAACCGTAAAAGCATTACATTATAATAATCTTTCTTCTTTCATGATAAATGTGCTGTTATATATATTTAGAGAATTGTGTGTGTATTATTATTATCACGATGTGCGAAATAAATATCGTGCGTTTTTTTTCTCTTGCACAAGAAAAGCAATGTAAAAACATATAAATAAAACATATGATGTTGTATTGTTGTAGCTTACCCCTGAGTTATCTTCTTTGCCCGGACTTAATCCCGATGCCAGCATATAAGTACTGCCAATTGTCTTAATCTTTTCAATGCAGCTGAATTTCGGCTTGAGGAGGAGCTGAAATAGCAGATTATTTCAATGAAAGCATAAACAATTGATAAATCCGACAAGAAGATTAATATTTTCGTAACGCTTGAATTAAATTGTTTTACAAATTTTATTTTATTCACAATTAGACTGTAATATGTGTATTAATCTAAATTTAGTGGCGGAATTACTATTAGGAGGTGGAAGAGACGCGTACGCTAAACGCTTCAAAAGACTTGAATGATGCATTGTAGTAATACTCTAAATTTTAGAACTAATTACGTTCCGAATATCAAATTTCCATAACTGTTCTCATATTTTAAGCGATTTTACGTGCATTTTATAAAAAATCGTTAAATTATTATCGTTTTTAATAATTTTGTATTCAGAAGTAAAATATTGTCAATTTTTGTATCTTTTATTTTTACAAAATTGATAGGAGCGAAAGGAATCAGTAAAAGTTGTTCAGAGCAGTTGACGAAAAATAAATATATAAAAATGAATGATAGATTCAAAAACCATACATCCAATCGCCGTGAAAATTTGTGGAGTTGTTTAATATAGTCCAAAGAAAGTTTGTGGCATATTAAACATTGGAAAAAGACGTTATATTCGATAAAATATGTAGTTTTGTGAAAATAGTGGAACTGTCAATTTGACAGCTGTCAGTGAGGCAGGACAAACATTCAAATATTCAAACATTTACTAGCATGGAAACAAGAATGCGACGAATAATTGACTTTAAAAACATAGTCAAATTTAAAACGAGAAATTAATCTAATACATATTTACTGAGCCAGAGCAACGCGTGGCTGAGAAAGCTAGTTTACGATAAAAATTTACAGTGTGTCTCTAAAAATGTTAAATTTCACACCACTTTCCTTCATTTTTCTCCATTTCAACGCCTTTTTCATCAAAGATTGTAATATTCGCATGATCTAATAGAACTCCAAATTTTAGAATTAAGTATGTTCTAAATATCTAATCTTTCTTTTATAACAAAAGTATTGAAAAAATGCATGCATCTGCCTAAAAACGTTAAATTTTCTTTCATTTTGATACTCTTTATAACAAAAGATTGTTAAAATGTAGTCTTTTGTAAGAATGTGAGAAGGTAAAGCAATCAAAAAGTGCTCGTTCGCTTTCTTATACTGCGCTTTAACGCCTCAGGCCCTCTTCACGTTAAATCCGCTACTGGTTTCTATATTATATTGCCTATTTTTAAAGTTAAAGATTGTGATTTTATCGCACTGCAATATTTCGTTAGTTTATACTTTATAAATTATCTGTTTATTTAATGACAGGTTGTATGCAATTATAAATAAATGAGAAACTTATCAGGTAGAAATATTGATAGTCCTCAGAATGTAACTGCAGACTGCGCTTCTTTGTCAATAATATCAGTTACAGGTTCTTCGCAGAAATAAGACAGCTTCTGACTATTAATTAGTGCTTGATCAAATTTTCTTGTATATTTTAAATAATTTCTAGTTCAAGAGTGGGCAAACTTTTTCATAAATATCAATCAAAATGAAAATTTAAATTTGCTCGTGGGTCAAAATTTAGCTATAATTTAAATTAGGAAAATCTAAAAATGAGAAATTTAACATATTTTTGCAAATGTATAATTAGAGAAATTATATTTAAAAAAATGCACAAAATACGCTAGAAACATGTAAAACTTTGTTAGAATAATGCAAAATCTGTAGATAATTTGCAGCTTTTTGTAAACATTTCAATTTTTTTGTACAATATTTGTGTTTTATGAAACATTTTTGTAATATTTCTCCAAATTTTATTAGAAAATGTACAAATTTCTGAAATTTTAATTTAAAAACGTCGAGAAATGTAAAAATTTGGTGGAATAAATACAAAACATATATTTCTTATCATAAGCCCACACGTAGGCAACCTTTTTGATATTGCGGGCCAAAGTGAGGACAACATTTAGTCGCGGATTTTGTTCAATAAGGCACAAACTTCAAACATTTTCATGAAAAACCTGTAAAATCACTCGGAAAATTTAAAAATTTGTTGGCAAAATGTTGATTTGGAAATTTTTCACAACTTTTTATAAAATTTCTTCATTTTTAGGTAAATTTTGGATTTTTATCAAAAACGTTTCTAATATGTCAATAATTTTGTGAATAAATATAAAACCATGCAAAGATCGGTTGAAATTCATTGCGTAAATGCAAATGTTTATTGCGGATAAAAGGTTTTAAAGGGTCGCAAATGGCCCGCGGGCTAGAAATTGCCCACCTTTAGTTTTGTCCACTATCTTATTTGATTTCAAAAATTAGTTATTATAAAAAATGTTTTTTTGAACTGGGAATAGAACATGCTGCACTTAATACAGTTCAAAGAGTTAGTCAGACGAAAATCAAAGAAATTGAGCAAAGGAGAGTGGTTGTATGTTAAAATTTAAAGATTAAACTGCTTTAAGTGTCGCAAAGTGTAATAATTTGGGAGGTAAATGCAAAACATATACATTTCTTATAATCATTTCGCATGTTAGAGCTTGCCGACCGTTGGTCTAGTCCACTGTCTTATTTGATTTCAAAAATGACATACTATAAATATTGTATACTTGAACTGGGAATAGGATATGCTGCACTTAATACAGTTCAGAGAAAAAGTAAGACAAAAATCAAAAAAGAAATTGAGCAAAGGAGAGTGGTTTTATGTTAAAATTTAAAGATTAAAATGCTTTAAGCGTACCTTATCAAATTCACATATGATTTCATTCAACAGACGCAAACATTCCAATCCCTGCTTGTTGACATCGCTCTCATCGTAAAACTCCTTATAATTTGGTATCGAAGCGAACATGACTGCTATACACGAATACCGCTCATGATATAGGTCATGTGTACTTCGCGGCCCTAGGAAACGTTCAGCGACATGAGCAGGTAATATATTTTCCAGCAAAATCTAAAAGAGAAACAATGAGTGTTTTATTATATAAATCTGCCTTAGAAAAAGAAAAAACCATCTCGTTGTCGTTACCTTATTTATGCCGCGCATCGTTTCAACTTCTTCTTGTTCCACCTTCAATTTTGCTTTCCACAAGTAATCGGTCCTTGAAGTGAACTCAATCTGTCTATCCAGAATGTGAAATACTAATACAGCGACCGTAAGTACGAGCGCACTCTTCACTTCAAACGGAAGCGCTGGAAATCTTTTTAAAGTTTTAGTATTTCAATGCATGGAATATATAAAATAATTTATGCAGAAAAA
>JARJDW010014215.1:0-61794 GCA_030264715.1 Adinopsis sp. GC000173
ATTTCTTTTTTGAATGAAGTCAATATCTTCAATAACAAGCTCGTGGCTTGCTTTAGACCCAATTAATTTTTCCCATAAGGAACACATGTAACAGAGTGAGAGCGACGAATTCGGCAGGAGTAGCCTTAATGAAACAATAAAATTTATTGAAATTCTATCGCCTGTGATGCAATTTAAAAGTACCTATTCAACCTATTCACAAAAATTTAAAAAAACCATAATATCTTGAAATATGCCACACTTGAGATTATAGCAGCGTTTCGCAATCAGTAGGAAAATTTTGCCTGTCCGCAGATATAATTGATATCGCATTGTAAGACACCAAATAAAACTTATTATACTACTAGCCGACAGACAGACAGAAACACTGGATTATAGTATACCTATGTTCAAAATCATTTAAACCAGAGTTTCCGAAAGAGCAACCTACACCCCACAGGAGGGCATTTCAAGGGGGCGAAATTTTTGTGCTACTGCCCAAAGCAATATGTTGTTTAATCTGGTATCAATAAGTACAATTTCTTTAACGAGTTTGGAAATGTTTTCCCCTGCTGATATTGGCTGAATATTTTTTTAATAATTTAATAATCGGGACAGCACAATATTGGTTGAGAAACACTCATCCAAACCAGTATTAATTGATTGCTATTTAGTGATACGATTTGATAATAATATTAACGATATTTAATTTATTAAATATATTAAACGACCTAGTCATGTATTTATTAGCTCGTTAACAAAGAAAAACTTAGGTAATGTACTACACATGCATAGAAATTTGATTTTCTAATCAAACATTGAAGTGGATGTAAAGCGTTTCATATAGAGTTTTTAACAAGTGAACTTCTATATGTAATAGCCAACTACTACTCGTTTAGGAACAATATGTAAATTCGTTAAAATTCGGCCAGTTAAATAATTTGCATATGCACATTGGTGTGTGTGCGTCTACGCAATAATGCTGCTTTTTTTAATTATGCAAATTAACGGCGGCGCGCACAAATAAGTGGCAATGCGCTTTTATTTTACTCAACTAGCTGCTAGTTGAAAGTTAACGTGTGACATTTAATCATACAAAGTGAACTTGTCGTCAAGTTTTCCTGCAACTTGTCGGCAAAGTCTGCAAAATTTTTGGCAAGAAATGTCGTGTTGTATTATTTTGTAATAGTTGAAATACTGCACGGAGTTTGTTTAACATTTCTCACTGTATAATGAGAGCTCTATAAGGTTGCATTACACTTTGTTTAGTTTTTAATTAAACACGTTGCATTAGTAGAGTGATTATGCGTTACGATGTGAAACGGTTGTGAAATGATTGAAATATTTTATGCCGTTCGAGTATATAAATTGGAACTATTTGGGGAAAATGAATACTATAAAAGTAATTAATGATTGAATCTATTTATATCCGAAAATGCGTAGCTTTATACCTTTTAATTCCAATTTATTATGTTGGCAGAAACTACATAAAAGCATTTTTCAAATGTGCATTAATAATCTTTTTGTTCATTACACTACACTTTTACGTTTCACTCATCATCAATTGAATAGAATTGAATTGAATATAGTGGAATATTTAATTACATATTTATTTAAATTAGACTTTATATATATATATATAATATACTGGTTCGCTTTTCAAGTGCAATTAAAACGCGGCCATTATATTTTAGAGTAGTTTTGTTCATTTAGTTTTTGTTTATTATTAGATATTTTTTTATATATTTTAAGAGCAAAAAAGTAATATATGTTATCCTGTCGCCACATATCATCTCGACAGACATAACTTGCCTTTTTTTGCCACACATACATAGAGATAAAATTACAGAATGTTTTTTTCTATGTCATAGCTGTAATAATTTCCACACATACACGTAAATTATACTTAGTTTAAAAATTTACTTCCACTTTTTAATAATAAAAATGGCCACATTCTATCATTGTCATCATTATTAGTTTTTCTTTTCTTTTCTTTCATCTATTCTAAAGATATTTTAGAGTCGCGCCACAACTTTTCCAAAAGGATTCATTTCCCAACAGGGATATGGACTTAGTTGTGGATTTTCTTTAGTAGGTCCATTTCAAAGTGAAGTTATACTATGGCTTTTTTTATGTGCGCACTCAAGGGAAACGAATGGAAATATATTCAATTCAAATGTTATATTTTAATTTCCGTCATAACTTTGAATAATAAAATAACTTTATGTTTATTTTTTCGCTACTGCCTTTCCTCCTATATATTTCCACCGCATATACAACAACCTAAATTTTAAATTTTATAAATGAATCCGTATACCGCTCTGATTCTTTATCTTAAAATTGATTTCAACTACCATATGTCAATCCAATCTCGACGTAGTTGAATTTTTACTTAGCTATATATGTTACATTTATTACAAAATCTTACTTTGTTGTTAAATTATATTAAGTTGATTTTACTTCCAGGAATTTATGAGTTACAGATTTGAATTAGTATACCTTGTTATTTCAATATTGTAGTAAACAATGTCTAGGAAATAGAAATAAGGAAAAGTTGAGCAATGGCGACCACCGGGTAATGCCACAACCTGGTCTATCTCAAAACTTATTATGTGTAGCGATCAGAAAAACGCATCACTACCTAGCAAACTTTGTGTAAGGGTAAGCTAACATAATGCAAAATGATGACAGTTTCTCAACAAATAAATTAGCAGCCTTTGCATATAATATTTCGTGTTTTCTGTTGTAACTGAAATGCGCATAAAAATTGAAGCCAAATTATTGCTGTTAATAATTATTATTTCTGGATCTGATAATACATATGCTAAGAGACATTCTGCTGTGCATTGCTGAATATTAAAAGATTAATTTGCACTAGATTGCCCTTCACATCTCCTTGAAATATAATTTTTTCAACAGAATGGAAAACGCAACGAGTGATGATGTAGATGTGTATTATGTTCGTGATGGTCCATACAGAATCCAGTTTACAGGACATCCCTGATAATTGAATATGTGATTTTTGTTAATTTAACGACAAATTTACAATAAGAAGCTTCTTTACCTGTTTTATTTGTTAGAGCGCAATTATCCTACCAGTTTCGCCATTATCCCTTCATGATTTTTGCTCCTTTTTTGATTTTTGTAATACTGAATAACATTAATTTGGACATTTTTTTTATTTATTTAGATAATATATTAATTTCTCTTTCATGTACATTAGTTGCAATCTATTCGTTTCTTGTTATTTGAGAACAATAATCAATTATTCTTAGGGGTGAGGGATTCCCTAACTCTCCCTCAATCTGAAAAAAACATAGAAAAATAAATACGTAGAACTTGTATCAGTAATGAACAGAAATACCTACATACATAATACAACAACTTTAATTTTATAAATGAATTCATTCGTGAACTAATTTTTCCAGGAATTTTCGATTTATAGATTTTGATTACTGTACATTGTTATTTCAATATTGGGATTAACAATTTACAGGAAAATCGAAATAATGTGTGAAATCCTGGAATATTTATATAATAATAAATACGTGGAATTTGTGCTATTAGGGAACAGGATTGCCTATATAAAGCATAATAATTTATAATGGTGAAATATACTACTATTAATTACCGTAAAGTTAAACAACTAAAAATGTTCTATAATACAAAAGTTTGTACAAGAAAATTATATTTAAAACAATAATGTAACAGCAGATGGTGCAGAATCTAAACTCACATCCATTCTGCGTGTATACATTTATAATAAAAAACGCTAAATTTACCTTGATATTACCTCGAAAGAAACATTAAAAGCAAATAGATCGTTACTTTCAGTTAATGATATGTCAAAACGTCAAAGAATTTAAAAATAGTCAGGGTGATTCAGATCTGCTTTAGAAGCTCACATTTAAAGGGTCTCAAAAGCTCGTCGTCCTTAAATAGCTTCGCATTTAAACTTTACAGACTAATTATGATGGCGAACAAATTTTTTTTATGCAAATGAAAACTAGGCGTATTAATATTAATGTAACTTTAAGCGATTGTTAATTATAATTCTAATTAGGGATACGTGATTGTATTTATCAGTTTAACCACCAGATCTGAGCTTTTATTCTCATTGTTTTCTTGGCTGCCTTCAATGTTTTCACCCACCCCGCTTTAACAATGTGTTCGCCATAAATAGTAAGTCTGTTAATGATCACACATTAATCAACAATCTGTCAACAAATAATCAACTTTAACACACTATAACACGATGAACGTGGAACGTGTTTATATTTAAATTTCAACAAAACTAGGTCAAGTTAGCCTAATTTCATTACAGTGTTTAATCTTAGATGGAATTGTTCTTACAGAAACAAATACCAAGATTTTTTACAAAGCAAAATATGAAGCTTATTATTCTTCTATTATAATATTTATTGCCAACTTTTTAAAAGTCATAATGATACACATATTATTATTAGGTTGGTGCATAATTGTTGCGGCTTTTTTGTGCCATTGTTTTCTTATAAAAATTTTTGTTTTGTTTATTATTTTTTCATAAAAATAATCTTTTTTCTTTCAGGAACAAAGAAGCGTACCGAAAATCATCTTCATATTTGCCATATTATGCTCTACAACTATTAGCCTGATCGTCAAAATCAGATGGCCAACTTGCAAGATGTCTCTCGTTTTGAACCTCTTGAACCATTTTTCAATTTGATTTTGTTCCATCGCCGAAAAATCCGTTCAGATTGCTAAATGACCCTGCCGCCTTCCAACCTTTCTCAAAGTGACGATTATTTTCGATTATTTTTGGTACGTATTTTTGTTTCTGAAAAAGAGAAGATTACTTTTACGTAACAATAATAAACAATATGCCATTTTTGGCGCGAAAAAAGCCGCATCAATTATGCACCATAACCTAATACAATATTATTAGTGTCTATTTTATTTTTGACATTTCACATTTATCTATCAGCATATCATTACATTTTGCAATATTTTCGTACATTAAATCAAAGGCCTAAAATATATTATTGAATAAAATTGTGAATATACTTAATTATCGTTTGATTAAAAATGAATAAAGCCTTGTTTTATATTTGCGCGCAACTCTTTGCTTTCATCAATAACAAAATCATTTTTTGATTGCGTTGTTAATAATAAATGCATTATTACAACTTTGAAAGCGAAAAGCGTTTTATCACATTATTAAATAAAAAAATATGTGAGCTGTTGATAAATTCGTAATGTGGAAACGATGTAATCCGTTATCCACTACATCAATCTTTTCAATAATTACATTAAACAGAGAGTACCAGAAACATATTCATGATTTACTTACATGAAATGTACATGCAGAGTATATTATGGATTAGCCATCGAGAACATTTAGTGTTGCAAATAATCCAACACAATGGACATTTCTAATTAAATTATAGTTTGTATTAAGGCTAGTGGTTAAAAAGTTGAAAAAACAGTCGTTAAATAATCTAAAGCGTAATTCCAAGAGAATTATTTTTATCTGAACATGTTTTAATATTGAAATCGCCAAAAACGTACTTTGAAAAGATTTATTGTAATACTGAAATGAATTTATTTCAATAAACTTATAGATGTTATTTATTTTTAATAGTTTTTATTGTAGTATTTACGGCATTTCTCGGCGAACAAAAAAAAAACAGTCGTAAAATAATCTAAACTGTAATTCCAAGAGAATTATTTTTAACTGAACGTGTTTTAATATTGATACCATTAAAAAATATACAAACAATCAATTGTAAGACTTTAATTTATTCATTCCGATAAATATATTATTGTATATAAGTTTTTATTGTATTATTTACGGTATATATTTGGCGGCCAACAAAAAGTTTCTAGATAAAATTAAATGTAAAACAACAGAAACATCAAAACTTGGTGTAACATTTTTAATTTTCAATTTCTAATCTTCCTTCTTTTATTTTTTATATAACTTTAATTTTATTCCAAAGGCGTATACATTGTGTGAGTCAAAATACATACATATATAATTTAGAAGAGAGAAAACGTTTTGTCACGAATGAATAATTTTAAAAATATATAAGTTTTATATTAACTAAAATCTTTGTTATATCTAATAGAATTACATTTTAAAATGTAATAAATGTGCCTATACCCAAACAATTTTTAAATCTATAGCAATTGATTTACATCCATCTATTACCAAAACCCAAAAACTCTAACTTAAAAAAGAGTTGCATAACAACGCATTTATAACTAGATGATGGATGCGTAGTCATTCTTATAAGTGCATGTAATAACTCACAATAATAAATGTTATTTAAGCTAATTTTTTATACACATACACATCCATTCACGAAACTACGAGTTGTAGTCGACGTACAATGTCCAAGCTGAAAAAAATATGAAATCATGAATCTTGGTTGAATTTTGCCAGCCCTCGAGAACGATTATGTTTATAACTAACTAGAGACATAAGGGTACTTTAGTGTTATCCTCGCTTGCAGCTACTTGGACGCGCGGTCTCGCTCTAAAATAACTTTCTCTATATCACTATTTATGTGATTACTATTATAAATTCTCATTTTTGTTTATATAAAAAATAACTATGAATACAATTGGACGATAAAAATAAATTCGTTAAAATGAATGAGGCTAATCTGGTATCTATGTAAAAAAGATTTTGTTTTTTTGTTGAAATTTAAATCAGCGATTTAAAATACAGATTAGGTTGGCAATTTTTACAGAAACCATAAAATAAACTTTACACTGTGTGCACTAATCAAAGAAGAAGATAAGATTTATGTTATGGTCTTGGCGCAAAAATAACTTTTCGTCTGCAAATGTACGAAATATTGTAATTACCAACATATATATATCGGTTTGGCTGTATAAATATGCAAATTGATTTCGTTGGATCTAATTAAACGCTTTTTTCCATTTTTTTGCGCTGCTGGGCTGAAACAGATTGTCAGCGCGGCGGCATAATATTGTAAAAGCACAGCTCTGATTTATTTTATATAAATCACTTTAGATATTTGTGACACCTGAAATGTGTACCAGGTGAAAATGTCAGTTGGTTTTATAACATAAATTCTGCACTTTTTGCATTCGTTTGTTATACGAACCCTGCAAAAAAATGTAAACAACAAGCTGCAACTACAGAAAAATTTAATCTATGCATTATATTAATTAATACATATATACAATGTTTTAAGCTAATTAAAATTTAAAAACTCAAAATGTGAAAACTTTTATTTAGCTAGCAGTTCCATTATTTATTTAATGAGATATAGTACAACAGTTACATTTTTTCGCGTCATGTACTCTCGTATTGATTTAAATTTATTAATGTGCAGATCGCTGTTGCAAATTTCTATACTTAGACTTTGCTGTCATTTTAATTTATACATAAGTTGAAATTTATTGTACAATATATTATCATATTTAATATATGATGTTTCATAAACTATCTGGTTAGAATGCCAACAATACAGCACAATATTCTATTCAGAAAAATGAAATGCAATGAAGCAGATTATTGTATGTGCATTCATAAATATCATACGACAATGATTAAAACTTTTACATGTTATATGAAAGAGATAAAACGCATAAATTATAAATACATACGTGGAATATTTATAAATATGTTAAATTAATTAAAATTTGCAATAACACAGGTAGAGAAGAGTGGGGAAATTTCGCACCCCTAAGAATAATTGATTATTATTTTTAAATAACAAATAACGAATAAATTACAACTGATGTACATAAAAGAAAAATTAATATATTATCTAAATGAATATAAAAAATTTCCGAATTAATGTTATTCAGTATTAGAAAAGCAACAAAAGAGCAAAAATCATAAAGTGGTAATGGCGAAATTGGTATGGTAATTACGCTCTAACAAATAAAATAAGTAAAAAAGCTACATATTGTAAACTCGTCGTTAAATATAAAAAAATCACATTTGTAATTATTAGGGACGTTCTGTAAACTGCATTCCGTATGGTCCATCCCAAACATAATTCACATCTAAACCATCATTCGTTACCTTTTCCAAATTTTAGCTACAACAGATAACACTAAATATTATATGCAAAGGTTGCTAATTTATTTGTGGAGGAACTGTCGTCATTTTGCAATGTGTTAGCTTACACAATGATTGCAAGGTACTGATGCGTTTTCATGATCTCTACACTTAATAATTTTTAAGATAGACCAGGTTGCAGCATTACCAGACGGTCGCCATTGCCCAACTTTCCCTTATATTATTTATTAGATTCTTACATTCCTAATTTTATCCCAATTTAAAGTAATTATGAACATGTGTATGTCGTATGTATAAAGCATTGTTAGATACACCTTTAGGCGTTCAAATCAAACTAATTAATTAAATCCTTTACTTTATGTTATACCTTTCCAGATAATTGTGTAAGCATCAAATAAACTAATTCAATTAAATCCAAAACTTTATAATGGACAATGGACTTATAACTTGTATGATATATAATTTACTTGTCCATCTCGGTAATTGTAATTTCAGAATTACTGCCATGAACCTCATTTCAAATTTCAAGATTCACATTTCACATCATTGGAGTTTACAGTTTTGCATATCTTTTCAATTGTTTAGTTTTTCTCTTACTTCAATAAAGATCAGAATTTGTATGTTTTTGTTAGTAAGTACAAACAATGATATCTTGCATTGTATTAATTGATCAAAATTAGCAAATGGTACTTTGAGAAATTACATATTCATGGATTTCGTCGACTAGCCCAGCCATAAGCAATTAAATTTTAATATGAGTATGTTAAATATAGACATTACAGTTTTTATATTAAATTATGAAACAGATATAAGATAATAACAAAAATATGACTAAAAGGTAAAAATGAATTACATATAATGTACTTGTTTTGGGTATGCATTAGTTATTTCTTTATTTAATATTTAATTTTTTTTTATTTTTAAATAGTAGTAATTATTTAGTTTTGTAATATACAGACTATGTCTTATTAATGAAGCACGATTTCGAATTTTAAGTATACATACATCTATTTTTTAATTATTTACTATATTTTTAAAAAAAATTTATTTAGTATCTAAATTCAACAAATCTTATAAAACTTATAATAATGGCATGATCCGTAATGACACATCCTAAAGTTTTTTTAAGTAATTTATTTATACAATCATAAATTAGTTTTAGATATAAAAACCAAACCGTTTCTCTTTTCATTATTTTCACAAAATTAATTACGTAAATACAATTATTTTCACTATAAATATGCATAACAGGAAGGATTATTAATTGATAGCCTTACTAAATATTATCACTTCTCGTGGAAAGCAAATATTTAAATTAAGACCATCGTTGCACATTAATATTGAATATTGGATAGGTATATCATTATTGCAAGTTCAATTATTCTAATAGAGTATCATTACTGAAATATTAATTTTCATCAATCAAATAAATTCCATGCTGATTATCCTATTTTAAATATTTGATTATTGTAGACATTCAGGTACAGTTTATATCCTCCATCTATTAATTTATTATTTATAGGTTGAAAATATCCAACAAAAATGTTAAGATTATTAAAATCAGCATCATTGTGACATTAGGGAAGAGTGGGGGAATCCCGTACCTCTTACAACAAGTGGTACTTCTTCGTAAATAACAAGTAACGAATAAATTGCAACTAATGTACATTAAAGAGCAACTATTACAATATACTATCCAAATGAATATAAAGAATTTCCGAACTAATGTAATTCAGTATTAAAAAATAAGAAAAAACGCACAAATCATGAAGGGGTAATGGCAAAACTGATAGGGTAATTGCGCTCTAACAAATAAAATATGTAAAAAAGCTGCATATTGTAAACTTGTCGTTAAATATACTAAAATAACATTTGTAATTATTAGGGAAGTCCTGTAAACTGCATTCAGTATGAACCATCCTGTAATAATTCACATCTAAACCAACATTTATTGTCTTTTCCAAATTCATATCAAATTATGCTAGAAACTTCATTACTCCGTTGGACAAATTTTATTTCAAGAAGATGTGAAGGGCAACCTAGTGCAAACTATATCTTAAAATATTCAGCAATGCACAGCAGTATGCCTCTTTGTATAAATATTATCAGATCTAGAAATAATTATTTTATATATAATAGAAATAATTTGGATTCAATTTTTATGCGCATTTCAGTTACAACAGGAAACACGAAATATTATATGCAAGGGCTGCTAATTTATTTGTTGAGGAAATGTCGTCATTTTGCATTATGTTAGCTGATGCGTTTTTCGATCTCTATACTTAATAATTTTTAAGATAGACCAGGTTGCGGCTTTACCCGGGGGTTACCAATACCCAACATTACACACAAATATGACCCTGTAAAAAAATGTTAAAACACCTAATATGTTTTTAGGCAAATATGCATGAGGGTAGGTCCAAATTGGTTTCAAGTGTTCGGAATAAATTATTATAGTAAAGTGCCCTTAATATCTAACATAGAAATTTTCCTACTTATCATATTCATATTATTACACTTTGGTGTAAATTATTTACAAAACCCTTATGATATTAGATAAAACTTAAATGAAGCATTGTTATAAATGTTTAAAATTAATTAAGAGATTGTTTTTCGTTTGGTGGTTTTCCATCAGTATAAAAACTATTAGTGAATCATTCAAGTGTGTTCATTCGTTGTTGGCTCGTTTCTTCTCTAATTTTCAGCCACGATAATAAATAACAATTTTGTTTCCATTATGTATTTGTTTCTTTTTCCATTACTAGTATATAAATAGTGTACAAGCTGAAAACCACCAAACAGTTTTGTCTCGTATTGTACGTGATGTTCTTGTCTTTATTTTCGCCTCGGTATACGTATACACTATACACTATCAGAAAAATTGTTTTCTATCATTGGCCGTCATTGTGTATTTATTTTAGATGAAGTACTCATTATAGCGTTCTTTACGTTTTGTCATAAAACGTCGTACCTTATACGGCTTTTTATAGGAGCCTGAGACCAAGATGTATTTATTGGCTTTATATGGATGTGTAGTATATTAAAGTACTTAATAAAAGCAATAAAGTGAATGAAAGTAAATGTTTTGTCAAAGCAAAATAAAATAGAATGTTTCCAATTACTACTCTGTGTAGGTACCTAAAATAAATAATCGCTTAATTTTGTTGTCGAAGACAGCGCAGCAAATGCCAAATGAAACTTGACAAGGCAGCATTTAAAATCAAACAAATTACTTACGAAATTGAAATTTAACGAAATCATTATTTGCACATCCTTTTGTTATCCGACAACAAAAGAATTGCACAAATATTTTTTTATCAAATTTAGGCGCGTTTATTTTGCGCGAAAAAATAATAATGCTTTTGAACATCAATTAAATGCTAAAGGCTAATAATCTTTTTGCAATTAAATATGATCAGAGCATTAAAAGAAGCCATAGCCATAGAACAAAATTAAATCGTTTTATCCATACATCTATACTTGTAAAGCAATTGTTAATTAATTTTCATGAAATTTGAAATGCAAATAAAAATTTAATTAAATCACACTTCCATTGCTCTTTTATTATAATTACAATATGGAATTGAAAACAATTTTCTAACAAAAATATTATAGAAGCCATAATGCTTATAGGCACGCTTGTTAACCTATTTCCAAGCAATTCTCTTTTATATACAATTTTTTCTGTGCCCTTCGGTTATATGATGCTGATAACATCGAGTAGCGTAGCAAAGTAGAAATTGTTATAGTAGTTGAACGTCATTGAAATTGCATCGTTGCTTGCAGAAATGCACCAATTTATCAACATATTTTCTAAAATTTATTTTAACAATTCAACTCATTATTGATATTTATTTAATAAAATTGAAATTGAATCGAATCACGATTCCACACATATATTATACACCAATCGAAAACAACATTCCCTATCTGTACGTAAATATTGAATTATTTGTTTATAAATTCGCAAAGAAAACTTTGTGTGTATGTGGAAACTTCACTGTAAGTAAACATAAAATGCAACGTAGTTTCTAAGTGATCGGAATAGTTTTGTTGTGTTTGACAATGCACGGATTTTTCGCTAAAAATCTCTCAGCGAAATTGTCATTGAAATTCCACGGTTAAGAAGTTACTAGAGATGCGGTCGCAGCTGGCATCAACATTTCTTAGATGTCATGTGATGTTATCCTCATCCATGTGTGGAATAAATAGTGTAATAAAATAAATTTGTCTTTGTCACGTACATTTCGTCCCGCTTCTTTTTTATCTTGCTCGCCCAATATATATAAGCGAGCGAAAAAATTGCGCACAATTTGCGACAATAAATATTCATATGCGAAAGGCAATCTTATTAACGAAAACAGGAAATAAATCGATTTGTAAAAATTTCCTACTGTTTCCCATCGAAATTGCTATATAACGGATATACAACAGTCTGTTGTTTATAAGCCGGACCGAAAAAAATTTATTATGACCTGTCACAATAATTTATCCAAGATTTAATAATCAATTAGATTAATATTAAAAAATAGCGCACACATTTATATTTTTCTACATAGCATTTTTAGAAATAACATCGCACTCAAATCTCTTAACTGTCGCTTTTGAATGATATATGATCGAGCAAAGTACCACTTTCAATTAAAAAAAGGCATTATGACGACGTTACAATAAAGAAATATTACTGCAAAAATTGTGATATGAGCGGAACATGACCTCTCACATAAAGTTGCTAAAATGTATTAAATAACTCACGTACGAAATTTTATTAAATTATCCGTAATGGTTGTTAAGTCGTGAACGTTTTAATGCGTTTTCGGCTGTTAAATGCAAAACTAAATTAAATTCTCTATTGATGATGATGATGATGATGATTTTTTTGTTGTTTGGCTGCGCGCGAAAAATAAAAGAGAGCACGTGATTGCAAATTTATTTTAAGCAATTATAACACTCGTTGCATTTAACTTTTGCATCCAACTAAAAGTTCATGCAACAATGAAGAAAAACACTAATTGTAGAAAAATTCACTATGCAGTTTCATTTACTAATTAATGTTTTTTTAATGCAATTACAATCAATTACGCTTTATACATATATATTAATGTGTCCTACCTATTGTTTATCATTAAACCAGCAGCAGGTAATTGTTTACTTCCTCTCCGCATGTTTAATATTTATATGAGTAACTAATAATAATAACCGGGAAAAAATGATTCAAGAATACAAGTTTTTAAAACAAAATTAAAATAAAACTGCATTAATAATCCTATTTAGTGTAAAAGAAAGCCTAGGATTGGTATTTCCAAAAATTGCTTTATTTATTTATTTTACACTATAGTATTTATCCTTATTTATTCTAACTGTTAAATAAAAAAATTATATTTATTACTTTTGTAGGCTAATTTAGATGTTTATAATAGGCAATGTCTCCACTTCGCACATTAAGAGCCCACTATTGATAATGCGGCGGTATAAACAGTGAAATTCAGTGAAAAAACACTAAAATTCATTGAAAAACAGTGAAATTCGGTGAAAAAGCACTAAAATTAATTGAAATTCAGTGAAAAAATACTAAAATTCATTGGAAGTTAAATACTGTTTAAATAAAAATTTGCAATTTAAAAAATTATTGCGCAATGATGTACAGAAAGAATTCAATAAATAGTACTAATTTTTGTTTGAAAAATTTGTATTAACTGATTTACCGCCGTTGTTTTATTTTTCAAACCTAATAATAAAATAATTCAATAGTTTAATACATACTTGAAATTGCAATTGAATTATTTGATTATTAAGATTGAATTCTATTAAGACGAAAATTGAAAAGCGAGCAACTTATTTGCAGCCACCACACATTTGGCTTTTAAAAATAATTTTATGTTTTTGGAAGGTGGTTGAGAAAAAGGTATCAAGTGATTTTTTCTTTTATTGTTTGAACCGCGGATGAGTGTAACGATCGTAAAATTTTTTATTGAATGTGGGTGGTAAAAATGTAAAAACACACACATGCGTTCGGAAAAATTAAAAAAAGAAGAAAATGTGTGTTTATCTCGCGCCAATAAAATTTAGAACAAGCCGGATTTTAAGTGGATGTGCAGGCCACCACCACCATAGCACTACTACTAAATGTACATCTGTTTTATTGTGGGGAATATAAACCCCTGTTACTTTTATTAAATTTCTCGGTGTAGTCATTTTTCATGTTTCTTATGCCTTTCCTCAAGTAGCAAATTAATAAGCAAAATCCACCAGAATAAACGTGAAATGCGAGAGCGCCAGATTGCAAATGAAACGATTCAGTAAATTTTTCTACTACGATATCATCCACAATAATTTAATACGAAAAAAAAACAAAAAAGTAATAAGTTAAAAAACGGTAAGACAAGCTCCGAAATATAGAAAAAACACAGACAACGATGAAGGAATGAAACTTGACAAATGGATTCAAGTTTCCTGTTTCCTGTTCTTTCTATTATGAAGTTAGTCTAAAAGCACATTTGCGTTTTTCATAACTTTTATTTCATAAACTGAAAAGTTTTTGTAGTTTCTATTTTCATGTTGCTAAATTTTACTCATGAGATTTTGCTTTAAACAATATTGTGGACTTTTGCACCGCGCGAAGAAAAATAAGCAAATGGAAAATGAAATATTTCGCTTAACTTTAGTTTCAGCTGCCGTTTTTTTAGACAAAATTTTATATAATAAATTAGATTCCACATTAGGAAGCATCTTGTAAAGGACTCTACTTGCAAAGTGCATCTGGTACACAAAGTAATTTAGTTTAAACAGTTTCAGATTTCAACTGTTGGCGAAAATTCACCAGCGCAAGCACCACCACCCCCTCAACATGGCCAAATCATAACAGAACTGGATTTACATTCGCATATAGCTCGGGAGAGGTAGTTTTCGCGTTATCAATAACGTATGGTGGAAAGATAAAAAAGAAAGCTAATTTTGATAGAAATCTAAAAGATTTGTGGTGCAAATTCCAAAGGGATTTCTAAGTAAATCGAATTCGAAAAGAAGTGCAATAAGAAACAGATATTCGACACGTAAGGTAGTCCATAAAAGTAAGTGCTGACAAGATAAGAAAACTGTCGGATCGTTAAAAAAAGTGAAAGCTTTTACGACGTCGCGCACCCTTGCAATGCTGCACACACGCTCAACTTTCTAATACGCTAATAATCTCTAATTATGTAAGTGTATGAAGACATACAACTAAAAGGCACTTAGCTTTTTTGTGCCGACAACAACAATACTCAAGTATAATCAACAGCAAGTCCAGATGCTTCCTCGCACAAAAACATTGCTGATGATATACTAACATATCTGCGTGGCAATCTGCCAATGCTTACACGTTAAAACAAAAATTCTCGCTCTCTCACATACACACACGACGCGAGCACGTATAGTATGCGGCGAAAAGATGTAGACCTCAAAAATCGCACTCTCGAAATATTGTATAAATTATTTTTCATCAAATTATCCTTTTATATGCCTTTTAACTCGCACCATTTTTAATTAAAATCCCAAGCATATGCAATAAAAATTACTTTAAACATAGAAAACTTTTGGTTTGAATTTTTTTGCTAAATTTATAATGACGCCATGTTAAAAAACTTACAATTTTTACAGCGGCAATTAACTTTAATAGTTTTAATTAGGTTCTAAAAAAACATTAAGATTGTATTATAAATGTGTAACTTTCGTACGTACGTTCATTGTAAAATTTTTGGCTATAAAATTAATTTTTTAATGATTCCCTTAAAATATTTTATTATCTTTATAAACTTTAACTATAACAACGTCTTCCTATCGTAAAAAGCATAATTTTAATTATTATGTAAGTATACATACAGTGTATTACAAAATAGTTCATATTCTTTTTAATTTAAAAAATATGAAACGTAATTTTTATATCAGGTGCGTAAAAGTGTACTAATAGAATATAAAAAAGCGTTGCCATTTAAAGAAGATGGAATGACCAGCTTTTAATTGTCTAGCAGTTCATTAACAATATCTTCCTATAGCAAACAGACAAAATTTTATTGATTACGTATACATTGTATTACACAACAGTTACAATTCATTTAAATATTAAAAAAATATAAAAACTTGATTTTATTTCAGGTATAAGTGTACTAATAGAATAAAAAAATAACTTTCCCATTTAAGAAAGATAGAGATGCCAAATTCTCAGACGTTTATAAACAATGTCTTTTTATCGCAAAAGGCATAATTTTAATTATTAGGTATGCAGTGTATAACAAAATAGTTCATATTCTTGTATATAATTAAAAAAATTAAAACTTTTTTTATATTAGGTGCGAAAAGATGTATAAAAGAATAGAAAAAAGTGTTCCCATTTAAGAAAGATAGAGAGCCTAGAATTTAAATGCTCAGTAGTTTATTAACAATATCTTCCTCTTGCAAAAGGGCACAATTTTAATTATTACTTATACAGTGTATTACAAAATAGTTTATATTTTCTTAAATATTAGAAGAAAAACGACACGTATTTTTAGCTGCGTAAAAGTGTACTAATACAATACAAAAAAGCGTTCCGATTAAAGGAAGATAGAGAGGCTAGATTTTAATTTTTTTGCAGCTTATTACCAAAATTTTTCTGTCACAACAAGGCATAATTTTCATAATTACGTATACAGTGTATCATAAAATAGTAATTATTCTTTTAAATATAATATTAAAAAAATATAGAAACTTGGTTGTATTTCAGATGCGTATAAGTGTACTAAAAAGGGCATTCGCGTTTAAGAAAGATAGAGCGGCTAGATCTTAAATTTTAGCAGCTTATTAACGAAATTTTTCCAGCAGAAAAAGGCATAATTTTAATAATTTGGTTTACAGTATATCACACTAGTTATTATTGTTATAAATATTAAATGAATATAGAAACTTGATTTTATTCCATGTGCGTATAAGTGCATAAATAGAATATAAAAAGAGCATTCTCATTTAAGAAAGATAAAAAGGCTAGATTTTAAATTTTAGCAGTTTATTAATCTTTCTATTGGAAAAAAACATAATTTTAATTATTACTTATACAGTGTATCATAAAATAAGTTATTATACTTTTAAATATTAAAAAAAATATAGAAACTTGATTTTATTTCAGATGGATATAAGTATACCAATAAAATATAAAAAATGTCTTCTTATAGGAAAAGAGCATTATTTTAATTATTACGTATACACTGTATTACAGACTACTTCTTATTTTCTTAATTATTTGAAAATTAATTAAAACCATTTTTATATCAGATGCGTAAAAGTGTGCTAAAAGAATATAAAAAAAGTTCCCATTTAAAAAAGATAGCGACGCCAGATTTTAAATACGCAGCAGTTTATTTACAATATCTACCTATAACAAAAAGACAGAATTTTAATTATTACGTATGCACTGTATTACAAACTAGTTTTTATTCTCTTAATATTTAAAAAATTAATTAACGTGTTTTTATATCAGGTGCGTAAAACTCACTAATAGAATATAAAAAAAGCTTTCCCATTTAAGAAAGATAGAGAGGCCAGATTTTAAATTCTCAGCAGTTTATTACAACCTACTCCTTCCTTAAAAAATCCTATTTTATGCTTGCTTGAACTAACTATGTGCAAATTGTACTAATTAGAGCTCTCATTTAAATGTTTACCAACTCACTTTTTACGTCTCGAATTAGAAACAATAAATAATTTATATAAATACACGTTTTGCTAGAACGTACGCTATACAATTTTTGTAAATTATTTATAATGCAACAATATTACAACAAAACAATTAATATAAAACTCGTTTAAATTGAAATGTTTCATTATAGAAAAGTCAAATTCAGAATATAATTAAAACCTAATTTAAACTTTGATAACATTTTATATACTCTATATAGCGTAGAAGGTTCCTAAATACATTCATAACTCTAATAAAAGTTGCACTCAGTTTTCAAAAATTTCAAACATGTGTGAAATGAAAAATTAAAATTACACGAATTTTTATATAATTTTAAATAATTTTCATATTTAATTCAGAATTTTATTTTGAATTTTAAGAAAATTAATAGGTATATATTTTGCAAATACTTAAAACTGATAAACATTGTAGAAAATGATAGTAAAGTTGAGATTAATTAAATTTAAATTCCGCCTGATTGAAAGATTGCATGCTCGCTGGATAATGGCCATTAAAATGTAATCGGGTGCATTTAAAAGTGAATTAGAAGGAAAAAGCCGATTTTTGTGTGTATTAGACAAATAAAAAGTTAGTTGTCCGAAAGGAGTGTGTGTCTGTGTGTGTAATAACAGAAGGGAAAAAGAGGTGCTATATGTGTGTAAGCGTTCGGTCTGCTCAAGATTAGCAATCAAAAATGTTGACTGGAAAGCAAAAAGTACAAGTTGATAGATGGCATAGCCAAGGGCGACGGCGGCGGCGCGTTGTATACGTCCTAGCCGTCCTGAACTTTACAGGAGCTTAGTACTGAAACAACCGCGTTTCGGGCTTTACATGCGAGCGTTCCTGCGCTGCGATCCAGCTGCGAGTAGATACAGAAACTTTATACGCGTTCCGTATGCAAAACTTTTTGCGCATCGATAGTTAATATAAAAAACATTGTTGCACAAATAAACAGACCATAAACATTGTTTCATCAAAAACGTTACATTTCATGTAAAAAAAATTAAGTTAGAGATAAATCAAAAAGTTGTAATGAACTAGTAAGTAATTTACCACAAACTTTTTTTTCTCTTAGATTTAGACTAATCTATCTGCGTATAATAAATTAATGTATTGTTATTACTCTTCTTCGTAACTTTGCCAGCGCTTTTTTTCGCTCTTGCTATAAAGCAATTTTTCAAGAATTGTGAGTAACAGGAAGGCGTGCATTTCGCCACTGAAAGAGAAGCTTTTAAAGCTTGCATGTCCCTTATCTAGGTTTATCTGGCTGTTCGCATGTATCAGATCACTGCTGGCTAATGGACTGTGTAATACCGCCTCAATTACCTCGCAAGAGATTAATAGGTCTCATTCGTATGTTTTACCCTTGTCCACCAACTGCCAGACGTTCAACACGCATTCCCCTCGCAAAAAAAGTTTAATGGAGCACATCTCTTTAAAAAAAACTACTACTCGCAACTAAAAAACGCGTTCGGCGCCCAAAAAAAAAAAATCATATCAATCAGTTTGCGAGTGAGGGATATAAATTTTCGAGCAATATTTTGCTAAGATGATGATATATTGAGAGCTTAAATTGTGATCCAATGAAGACTTAACCCCCACGCCTTTAGAATATTCTAGCAGTAGATATACATACATAACATTCGAGCAGGTTTTAGTCTACAGTTTGACTATAATCCTTTAAAGAAGATAATGCTCTGCTACAAAACAAACGTGTGCTGAATAATTTCCCATCTTTTTATTTTCATCTGTTTTTACCGTTCGTAGTAGAGAGAAAATAAGCCAGTCAGTCGTCGATCATTAGGTGCTTTTTATTACCCTTCAATTTCACAAATTTATATGTTGATATGTTTCATGTTGTATAAATTAAACAACCAACCCCCAAAAACAATTGAAATGAAAACTCTGTTTTAGTCACTTATAAATAAATCAATTGCTGCAAAACAAAAAATTAATTATTCAACCCGAAACCATGCAGTTCGAAAATGAAAAGTTTTCTGTTTGCGTAATTTGTAGTTACATGTTTGTAAATAACTTGTAGTATAAATTCAAGACACTCAAGGGATTATTTTCTATGTCAATCACATATACACACTTAATTTAACTTTGGTTTACTTTATACTTGAAAATCAATTAATTAGTTTGTGTTTGTGTGCATTTAGGTATATGATAAAAAGCCCTACATGTCTATTTATCACAAAAACTATTTCAATTAATTAAACAAGCATATAAAAGTGTTGTTCCTTTGGATCATTATACTTTTTGCATCTCGCTGTATAAAATACGGAAGTTGTTTTAATTAAATTTTCTAATAAGGAAAAAAAATCTTTAATTATATAATTGCGCAAAAAATTTAATCAATATTCTTATTCAGCTCGCTGATTTTTTTGCTGCTGCTGTTGCTACTGCTGCTGCTGTTGTTGTTGTTGTCGCAATTTTGCATAGAATACGCGTTTTTTACATCTAGAAACAACGACATGGAAAACAATATGTAGCGACATATAATGACGTTACTCATTTTCCAGTCTTGTAATTTTAATTTTAAATAAATACTTGCTACATACATCAAGATTTGAAAAAAAAGGATACAAATGAAATGGGGCAAAATTCACTTTGTTTCAACCAATTTTTGTGCATTGAATTAGTGTACAAAGGGCTTGAAAATTCAGACAATTTGCAATTTACATTTAGATTAAATTTATTTCATTAATGGCAATTATAAACAATGCGAATCGTAGCTGAGTCAATTTTTTTCCAACCCAGCATTTGAAAAAAAGATTTTCTGGCATATTTCTCAGTAGATTGATTGATTTTTTATTTATCAATCTCTTGGGAAAGTTATCGCTTATAGCAAACAAGAAAAGTGAATGCGGTTATAAGTTATAACAAGGAAAAGTTAAAAAATAGTTTTTGTGATTTGTTTTCTATCAACACAATCTTTCTTTTTCAACGTGAAATTGTTTAGTTACAGATTGAGCCTTAAAGACGAAGTGCAAGTGCCTAGTCGATGAAAAAAACACCGGCGCAACGGCAGGCAATGTTTGAAGAAGGCAGCGTAAACAAGAGGATGGAAGCTAACAAATTAAATTTTCTTAATTATCCCACACACAAAGTCCGATTATTATTATGCCTTCAAAGAGGAAATTAAAATAAAAGTTGGAGTGGAGGAAAAATACGGTGTGTGCAACGCGGTGCGGCGCGCCTTTCTATACTTTTCAGCCTACATCGAACGCTCGTTTTATTAGTGGTCCGGTAATGTGTTGCAAGTCAAGGGGATTGTCTCGCCTTGGGGTGTTATGGGGTTTACTGGCTCTTGGCACATTACTAGTAGCCTTTGTCAGCGGATCCTGGCTTTACACGAAGGAACCAATCACTTTACCCAACTCAGATATGACGACAGCAATTAGTTTTCGAATTGGATTATGGCGAGTTTGTCCGTCGGTGAAAAGAATTAACTCCACAATACGTAAGTCGCCACCGCCGCTCTTTTCCATATTTACTTTTTAAACGTCTCGTGTCGAAATAATACAAATGTTTCGAACAATAAAAAACTTATTTCAATGCAAAACTTTTTGTTGCTGCATCGCAAAGAATTGCAGTTGAAAAATGTTTCTATTCTAAACAGGAAAATGACAAAAGTGTATCTAGCTTGATATTTTATTAAAATGAAAAAGATGTCATGCATAAATAAAGTTTTGCACGCCTTCATGCGCGTTGCTGCCACTGTTTTTTTTTTGTTTCATTAAAATCGGTTTCAATTAATTGTCATATATACATCTAATTTTAAAATCGCACTTTTTGGTGATATAAAATCGGTAATTAATTAATTTTAATGATCGTATTACATGTAATGGTTTTGTTACTGTAATGAAAATGTTCTATTGAGCAATTTTCTCCCTCGATTGGGGTTGCGAGAACTCGTATACTTCGAGGTTTAGAAGTTTTATCAGTTACACCGAGCTTATAATAAATATTTTTGTGAAATATTTTATTGATAATAAATTTCTGAAATGACTTGTTTATGGTGCATATAATTATCTATTGCGCATTTTTATTAAGAAAAAAACATTTTGATTTATTAATGAAAATAGAAAGGTACCTTCCAACTTTATATTAATCGTACCTGTTTATAAATTTACAATTCGCAGCAACAAATCAGCATTTTGTTTGATTAAAAAAAAGTTGATAAAATATATTATTTTAAATTAATATTTTATTGCAGAAAGTTCTGTATGATTTATATTGTTAAATCTGTTTGCTAAACTTTTAAACCAATATTTTATTTTTTATTTATTACTGTTGTTTAAAGTATTTTTTTAATTTACTGACTCGTTTTATATATATAAGGCATACCTACATTATTTCATGCAAAACAACAAAGACAATTATATTCTAATTTCTTTTTAAGCCAAATACAAATATTAAATATATATTATACAATATAAAAGGCAATGACATTTTTATTTACATCAAAGCATATTTTAAACGTATTGTTTGTTATTTTTTTTCACATATGTGTATAAAATTATTTTTTATACATATAATACAAGGTTGATATTGTCGTTTTTTGTTTCGATTTATTATTACATTTTTAACAAGAATTCCAGTGCATGAAATGGAAATGAATTCGAAATAAATTAGCTCGATAAAATCGATAGATGGCAATAAAAATTGAAACATAAACATTTTTAATACATACTTTCTTGACCGCAAGTATATGGACGCGTTATATTCTATTTCATAAAATTTGAAAAGTTTCAAGATTAAAATCGATGAAATAGTAAAAGTTTAACATTAATTCTTCCAAGGAATAAATTCGGATAAAAAAAACTCAATAAAAGTCGCACTAGATGATATAAAGAATATGGGAATAAAAGAAAGGCGAGTGATATAAATACTCGACACAATTTCCATAAAACTTAACCTGTACAAAATTCCTAGCGTTAAAATATTCTTAATAAAGTCTTTAAATCAGAAAAAAAGAATGTAAGAAAAGAGTGGAAAAAAAGAAGAAGAAACTCCTAAAAGCCAGATACTGAAAGAGCTTTTCCTTTTCACTAATGATGCCTTTACTTTACACATTTCTCTTGAAAGAACTGCTCAAAGAGCAAACCGCATTGTATTTCTTTGATTATATATTAAAGAAGATAAACCACGCAGTCATCCCTTTTATGTATGCTTCATTTTCATTCCATTGTTGTTTGAGATTTTAATATCGAAAACAATACGAATGACATTATTACAAAGTATATTTTTTCCTCCTTTTTCGCGTCATGCATCACACTTTTTGCAAAGCGGTCGATGAGTTCGGTGCGCCGAAAAAATGATAGTTATAAATTTAGCTAATTTTAATTAATTTAAATCGAGCGAAATGAAACGGAAATTAAAATCATCAATTTTAGAAAATTTGAATATTATTTCGATCATTATTATGTGACGTTCTGTTTGAATTCCAAACTTTAATGTAGTGAAAATAATATTTTAGTATTCATTTCAATCAAAAACTACTACTATCGCTGCAATCATTTTATTATGGTCTGGCTTATGGATTATTCGATAGAATAGCTATTCAATGTGAAAAATGATAATAATGCATAGTAATATAGCTAGCTACTTTGTATAGTACATATATTCAATTTCAATTAAAATCGTGAATAAATGTGTCGATATACTTGATGTGTTTTTTATTAGAACGCATATAAAAACGGTAATTTAATACATCGCCTGAAATGTATACTAATAATGTAAAAGCATCTTTTTATGTACGTATGAAATTTTTAACTTGTCTATACATTTTCCGACAACTTGATAACTTTGCTTGTAACTCATATAAAATTCACTAGGCAATGTTAATTATTTACTTGTATCAAATGTAACATTTATAATTCATCATAGAATCTTTAAGATATAAATGGACTACTTTTTTACACTCTAGCAAATAAGTATCTGGAATTTAGCACTCATTCAAATGCATGATGTCACCTTCAAAGTAAGCCATTTCATTATTAATATAGTTACATGAACAAATAATCCTATCGTTAAAACATTTTTTAAACCCTTTTTCCTGAATCAAATTTAGTACTCGCCACGAATTCTCTTTTTCACCTTTCATTGGCTGAAAATGAGTGTTTCAAAGTATTAATAATTTCAATTTAAAAAAAGTGGTGATTGTGCTATAATATTGACTAAGTATTTAACCAGAAATTTGGTTAAAATGAGAGCTTTATGAGAGGATGCCTTACCATGGCGTTGAATCCGTGCATTCTCACTCTTCAAATTTGCCATTTTTATCGAATTTGCAACTTTAAACACCGCATCATGCTTAATTATCATCCTTTTCTTATCGTCTGTCTTTTTGGCAACAATTCTAAGTGTCCGAGTGATGCTAACTACAGATGAAGTCATTGATGGCAGGCTAGAGCGATCACATCTTGGCCGTTTGTGAATGACATGGTACCTCGTGTTTTTGATTAGGAATACGTGTAAAAAAGTAACGTGTAAGTCAGGGGATAAGTGTATATAAATTAGTTACTAGCGATGTTAATTATTTACTTTTATCAAATACATATAACATTTATAATTTGTCACCAAGTTTTTAAGACAAAACTTGACTATTTATTTATATCTATTGTATTTTTGTATCAAACATTACACATCATTTATAGTGTTTTGGAATTGTTTTTGTGATTGAAATTTAATAATATATAAATTAGTTTTGATGTAAATATTTAATAAACATTAAACTCTACCATGCTTTGTAAATATATAATTCGTAATATTTTATTTATAAACATGCATCGCATATGTGAGCTCACTCGTTATGCGCACTTACTAAAAACAGAAATTAATTTTGTTATGAACATAATTTCATTAGATAAATTTTTAATAACAAATTGATTGAATTAAATAATTAAAACAGCATGCATAACATTCGTTTTTTTTTAATCGTTTTAACGTCTAACTATAAAATGCATCATTAATTTAAATGTATTTTAATGAAAAATAAATTACGCTTCCAGTATTGGCAGGAAAGAGAGACGTAAATTAATTCGGAATTAATATCAGTACATGAAAGTATCATTTATATATTTCTGAATACAACGTATTAATTCTATGATAATAAATTGACCTAGCATTCGGCGAAACTTTTCGTTATTCATTAATTACGCACCACCGAATTTGCCTTGATAAATATTCAAATGTTTTAATCACGTATGAAACGACTCTTCGTTCGCTGGCTCCCATTTTACGCACTTGCAGGAATCTTAACGCAATGAAATTTGATGATGGCGTCTTGTTTATCATTGTTGAAACAATATTTTCCTTGGCGTAAAATTCACGCAAAATATTTATTTTTCACTAATGATAAACAATAACTTTCCTATTGGAATCTTTGTGCTGTAAGTTTGTTGCATTGTTATGCATTAAGAATTTTATTTATGAACACTTGATTAGTATTTTTCGATTTTACGGACGTAGGGGAAAGTTGGGTAATGGAGATCGCCGGGTAATGCCGCAACCCGATCTATCTTAAAAATTATTAGGTGTAGAGATCAGAATAAAGCATTAGTACCTTGGAAACATTGTATAAGCTAACATAATGCAAAACGACGACAGTTCCTCAACAAATAAATTAGCAGCCCTTTACTTTACAATGTGTAACTTTTTTACCCATTTTATTTGTTAGAGCGCAATTACCCTATCAGTTTTGTCATTACATGTTCATGATTTTTGCGCTTTTTTGAGTTTTTAATACTTAAAATTTTTATATTCATTTAGATAGTATATTAGTACATAAGTTGCAATTTATTTGTTATTCGTTATTTAAAAGCAATATCCAATTATTCTTAGGGGTGCGTGATTCCCCCACTCTCCTCTATATCCAAGTCAAACACTGTAAAAAAACCTTTTTATTAAAAGAGATTAAATTAAATATCAACAAAACCAAAAACTATTTTAAATTCTTATTGTTTGTGAAATTTATTTGATCGTATCGAATATGTCTCACAACTATTTTATTTTGTTTACTTTTCGAGAACATGATGACTATAACGGGGCGCGTTCAAAGTTTCGCAACTATTTCTTCGTATATATTCGAATAGATTTTTGCGACTATCACTAAAATTGGTGAACAAACAATGTTTAATGCAAGCTTAGTAGAAATTGGTTGACGCTTTCAATAACATAAACATCGCCGTAACAGTTACAGTCTTCATGTTAATAAAGCGAAAGTTTTAATTAAAATTTTATTGGAAAATATGTGAGTAGCTAAGTGTCGAACTTCTATCTTAACAAGTTAATTTACAAAATATTTTAATCTATTATTACACAAGTAACACACTAACACCCACCAAAACTTGAAGTTTGGCGCAAATTATAAATTTTAATTTAAAAACTAAGCTATGTTATTAAAATAACCTTGAAACAACTATAATTTATGCAAAAATAATTTAATTTAATTTGATTTTGTGAATCCTATTAACATATTGAAATTCAAAGTAATAGTGATTAGAAATAGTAGAAAACTGCTGAGTGGATAATGCAAAGAGTCAGATTGTGAATGACTTTACACACAAAATATAAAATATACTACTGATTTTAACTATAGCTGCGGTTACATCTACTATCTACATGATGATGGTAATCTATTTGACCCAATTTTTGTTAAAATACGACTAGTACAAACATCAAAAAGCAACTTTATATCTACTATTTAGTTTAATGTGCCTACTTAATTAATTTTTAATATTGTAATACAGGTAAAATATATAGAAGATTATATTGTTATGATGCTATTTTTCATTTGTCACTTGTGGAAAAGATCAAATGGCAAAACTTCGCTATAATATCCTATTCAAGTAAATTTACATATGAGGGTGAAATTTCTTTTTTAGCTTATTGGTACAAAATAAGAATATAAAGGCTTAATAATAACTTTCTATAGATTCGTCGATGTTTGTGGAAATTTTATTAACATTTGTAGAATTTTAAATCTGGATGTTTCGTTATAAATCAATCAATTACAGAGTTTTACAATTTGGTTTTTTTTATTTTTTTTATGTGTATTGCCAAACAAACATATTTTTAAAATACCTGCTTTTATTATACTATGGTTTTGCTTTACTTAACATTGCTTTCTTGTTACTTGCGTTTTTTAGGTAAAAATTGTTTTGTTACTGCAAATAATTACATAGTTTAATTTATTTCAACCGGTTTCAGTTTTTCACCATCATCCGTTTCAATAAAATTAGTTGTTAATCATAAAATTATTTTTACATGTACTAGATGGATATGACATTTATTAGGAACACTTATTTGTTATGATTATTGCTGCATCTATAGTGTCTGATTTAAATTGCACTTCTCTGCTGTATGATTTTTGTCAATAATAACAAATTATACTATTATTGTTTTAGGATTTTAAAATGTACATTGTATATTCAGAAATAAGTGTAATTTATGCAAAGGAATAGTAATTATTGAGAAGTCAGGTTGAAAGGATGTTATTTTTATTACGCGATATTATGAGTAGTAAATTTGAGTTTATGGCGGTTAGGCAGTAACATTACAAATCGAAATATTAAAACGTATAACGTTAGGCATACGTAATAGTTTTATTACTAATTGTAATGCCTCGGGTGGAAAATAGGGTTAAGTAAAAACAGAGGGAATGAACATACATGTGTGTGTGTATAAATTGAGTCGTATTTTAAGTATAAAACATTGCTTTTATAATGTTCTTATTTGCCTTGTTTATTAAGTGTGTGTGCTACAAAAAGAAGTATGTTAGTAGTAAAATTTTAATCCAAATAATAGATATTGTTTAAAATATAGGCACATATGTTTCATTCGTATTTATACACTACAAATAAAATGATAAATGTTGCAATATTTCAAATTTATTATTGTTGTTATTCCAAATTGTTGCAGTAATAAAATATTTATATTGTGCAATGCATTATTGCTGCAGTAGAGCGTTTTTTGATTCGTTCTAAGTACGGCATAAGTTATATCTAAATTTTCTCATAAAATTCGTAATGGTTGTACATACATAAACAATATTGCGCACATTTTTGAAATTTTCCTTCTGCGAACTAGAAATGTCAGCACATCAAACAACATCCAACAACATCCAATACCGATATTTACGATCTTTTTATGTTGGAGCAAATTACAAATTGACGCAACGCAACACCACTGCCACTGATCATTGAAACACTTTTAAAGAATATTATACCAGAAGCAATATATAAAACTGTTTGCCAAAGATTATATTTTACGTCCATTATTTATTTTTCATTACAGAATCTATCAGAAAAAAGTCGGTTATGTATATGATATGCAAACATTGCATGCCAACAAAAAAGTATTTTTTTGACGTTTTGATTTATTGTATAAAAAAATCTCTAATCCGCAAGCAATTTCCTATCCTTTTATCCACATACACTCACACAAAGCTCTCTTTTTCTTGTCTTGCGCTTTCCTCTCTTATGTCTAACGTAAGTAATGGCAGACTTGTGTACCACACACGTTTTCGTGTTAAAAGCTTTAACGTCTTATCGTTGAATCTAAGCATCTAAATCAAATTAGACCAAAATCGGCTTTAATTTCAATTTGGATAATCGGGCATGGTATGAAACTCATCTCAATACTGTTTTGTAATTTATCATTATGATATCGCGTGGTTTTCATCAAAGAAATTCCAGCGGTTTGCCACTGGACGAAATAATTCCCTTATAACTTTTCCAATTAGTTTCATAATGGATGATGAATTGAACAAAAGGAAAAAATCACTAAAGAGGTTTTTATGTTTCCTTTTTCTGTGTGTGTGTGTGTGTATTTTTTCGCCGCCGCCGCACAACAAACAATAAAAAGTATGCAAATTTATGTAATTTGTATTATAATAAAAAGTTCCTTTTTGAACAAACAATTTTTGTATACATTTATTTTAAAATTTATATATACAAAGAGCACATTGTTTAGTTAATTAAAGTATGACTAATTAGTTTTAAGTGATATTGCATTACCTTTCAGTATAGTTTTTGATGATTCCATGATCAAATGATTTTTTTTCTTTCGCTTAATGCAAGAAACGTTTGATCAACAATAGCAATTAAACCAAGCAGAAAATCATATTTGAATGTAAAAATAAAAAATATATGCAAATTGTTTAGTCAATTAAAGAAGGACTAATTGGTTTTAAGTGTTATTATGTTAGATTACATGTCAGTAGTTTTTGAGGAGCCAATGATCTAATGATTTTTCTAGTTTCGATTGACGCAAAAAAGCATAATAGACAATAGCAATAAAAGACGGCATAAAATCATATTTAACTGTTAAAATTAAAAATGTATGCACATTGTTTAGTCAATTAAAGTGTGACTAATTGGTTTTAAGTGGTATTATGTTAGATTACCTGTCAGTAGTTTTTGCTGCGCCCATAATCTAACAATTTTTCTTCTTTCGCTTAACGCAAGAAAAGTTTAATCAAGAACAACAATTAAACCAGGCAGAAAATCATATGTATGAATAACAAAATGTTTTTATGCACATTGTTAATTAATTAAAGCATCACTCACTAGTTTTATGTGTTATTGGATTACCTGTTAGTAGTTTTCGATGAGTCCATCATCTAATGATTTTTCTTCTTTCGACTAACGCAAAAAAGTTTAAACAACATCAACAGCGATTAAACCAGACAGAAAATTATACTATTATTTTATTGTAAAAATAAAAAAATATATGCACATGTTTAGTTAGGTAAAGAATGACTACTTGGTTTTAAGTGCTTTTATGATAGATTACCTTTGAGTAGTTTCCGACGAGCTTATGATCTAACGATTTTGCTTCTTTATGAACGATAGCAATTAAACGCAGAAAATCATTTAAATGTATAAATAACAAAATGTTTTTATGCACATTATTTAGTTAATTAAAGCATAACTAATAGTTTCAAGTGTTATTGGATTACCTGTTAGTAGTTTTTGTCCTTGAAATGATTTTTTTCTTTCTTCTTTCGATTAACGGAAAAAAGTTTAAACAACAACAACAGTGATTAAACTAGGTAAAAAATTATATTCAAATGTAAAAATAACAAAATGTTGCGACAATTGCTATAATTTTTTTGCATTCAATTTGCATGTTTCGTATATTGCGCTATACCTACATATATAGAAATAAAATCCAAGCAACAAAAAACATTGTATGCATGCACATGTGCGATACTTAAAACATTGAGCTGCTATCTAATTAACTCCCTAAGTATATATGAGGAAAATTTTATTGAAGTATGATTCATTAGACTCATAAGTAAAGTTATATCACATGGTTCTAATTAACTTTAAGGAGTAAGTAATGTTAAAGACTTATGTGTGCGTATAATCGTTTTATTTAGTACTAATAGATACTTTAGGAACATAGATTAAAGGCAACTAAATACAAATGACTCACCTAATTTAATTCTTTTGAATCCTTTCTATCTTACAAAAACCTTTTTCGCCTTTTGCAATTTCCACCGCCGCCGTCGCCGCCTCCAACTACAGCACAAGAAGAGAAGATCTTTAAAGCGCATAATTTATAGGCGGCTCGTTTATCTTAAGAATATTTCAACAATTTTTAATTAAGATAAATTCTAATTTATAATACGCATATAATACTAATTCAATATTATTTTACAAATTAATCAAATTGGTGGATTAATTATAAATTTACTTATCTAAATCACCAGACCATTACGTTTATATAATTTCTATAAACCAACTATATAGTTTTCAAAGTTTCACAATTAATTATAAAATAAACGAAATTAATTAATTTTATACAACAATATAAACAAAATAAAAACAATTTTATTATACTTTATTCGAAAAACTTGTTATTTTATGATTTTTATATTAATTAAAGCGTTTTTTTATTCTTTTTCGTTTTTTTGTTATTTACCGTATAATGTTTATTAATATAATTTAATAAAAATCTGCTCTTTCAAATATTGTTTATTAAAACTATATTACATATATTTGAAAGGTTTTATCTGATTAGCAATCAATTTAAACCTTTCTAAATTTGTACAAAAGTTATTTGAATTTGGAATGCATGAAATAATATTTTAGTTTGCATTTTTTTTCAATCATAATACTAATATTTAGCAAACAAACAGTAACATTAATGTTTTGCAAATATCCAATATTTCCATATTAAAAGCCATAAAAAAGTGCTGAATTTACATGTTCACTATGCGCGATGCTTTTATTAAATAATATTGTAATATTGAAAATAGTCAATTTAGTTGGAGCATTTATGTTGCATTCAACACAAGATTAAGCCGTGCTGTGCTATTTTGGTTTGCTATAGCCATAAAAATATTATCTCAAAACGAAACGTCAATTATTAAATAGAAATAACGTTTTAAAGTTAATGATGCAAAACAAAATAGAATACCAAGTACTTTTGCCAAGATGTACATTATAAATTCCGGTCCTAACTCATCAACTCCGGCCGGCGAAAGCTTTCCGGATTTCTGCTCCGGTAGCTTAATGGCAATCGATGTCGTCTCATCAAATTTATGACATCGATCTTAAACTAAACTTAATTTACCCAACTTTGTTATGATTTGTTTGCATCAGTACATTACTATATTGTTCCAATCATAATGCGCGCATATATACAAACTCGCTCGCATTCACTGCTTGTCGCCGACACATTCTCGTCGTCGGAAATCCAAAACTTGGCGCTCTGTTATTTCGCTGAATAAAAAAGAATATGGTATATATATATGTAAATAAAAAGTTTATCGCGGCGACATTGAAATAATGAAGCTTGTAACTCATTTAATGTTTTAAAGCTATGCGCTCGGCTAGTCAAGCGACTTTAAGTGGCAGCATTTTGGCCTGTAATCCTCTACACTACCCTTAATTACTTTTAGAACGATTACCGTTTATCTGCGCTTTCTTATACTATACCGATTCCTTCTTTGTAATTATCTGCTATGAAATTGATTATACTTTGTCATAAAAGCAAAGACAAACCGCAAATTAAAAAACTTTTCTTTTACTAACTCGACGCACCGGCGAATGGGAAAAACGCCGCAACCGCCAACGACGCCGCCGCCGCCACAGCCTTATTCAATGACTAATATGCCTTTATTATATATTTTCTTTTTAACTAAAATTTAATATTTCCAGCAAAGAAACTTTTATCATCAATGTAAGTTAACAAAATTTTCTATGTGTACAAGTATCTTCAATTTCATGTATATGTAAACAAGTAAAATATAAACATCCCGAAATATTATAAAAAAATTTAATATATAATTTTATTTTGTATACCTATCTGTCGTTATATCTACATTGATTTACAATAATTTTTAATTTGTAACTAATTTAATAAATGAGCAATTCATAATAAAATTCTTCTACCTGAAAGCACATGTTCGCTGAAAATGTCTAATTTGGACGCACTTGTTTTATATATTGTCCAAAATATGTTAATTCTACAATAATAAGTTTCTTTGGCTCTTACCGCAAGTTTTATACAATACATATTTTCTTATTATCGTTATTTATTCAAGTTGTAAAATCATGATTACCTGCCACTATGGTTGTAATTTCAATTATAATTGAAGCCTCTCTTCTATCATTCCAAAACAGTTATTCCACAGTGGTCTGATTCTAGGATAGTCATAAATGATACGGTACTACATAAGACGAATTTAGTAGTTGTGGATCGATATGCACAGGATTTTTGGTGATAAAGTCACTAAGAATGAGAACATTGTGAGAGGTGCATTGTCAACGTTATGGCATTAGTCAATAATTTCCAAGTTTTAGGCCCAAAATATCTTCTAGAATGATATTGGCACTCTTTCGACATACCAACAAGCCCCGAACAGACATATTTAGAAAGCTAAGCACAATTTCTTTGGTTTTCTTGACGTCGGCAAAGGGTCGATGTTCGAAGCGTCCTTCGTCTTCAAAGCCTTTTCGACTTTCTTTTAACTGATTCCATCACTTGTAAACATTGCTTCCTGACAAAAGATGGCCCCAGAAGATTTTTTGCAAGATTTCAAATATATCTACATCCCAAATTTCATTCCCCAAACAAAATTTAATGCAACTTTTTTGCACAATGTTGTAATAATCTCCGCATGCACTTTTAGCGTCGTGTAACATTTGACGTAAAACAAAAACTAATGCATGTTTTGATGTGAAAATTGTTACAGATGGTTATTGTAATGCTTAAAAGTTATAGAAAAATATAATTGATGTACGGTTTACCTGGGCTAATTAAATTGAAAATTTAAATTAGATTACAAATTTAGAAGTATATTTTATTATAATAATGTTACCTACATATCTTTAAACAGTTTATTGCGTATTCAGGCAACTGTAAACTAATATATTTGTACAATACGATTAACAATACTGCAAGAATTTAACGAAAATTTAAATTTAATTAACAGTGTGCATGTCATTATGGTAATAATTCTTGCATAAAAAGTAATTAAAAGCTTGGCGTTATTCAACACACTATATACCTACATACACAACAGCAATAAATAATAAACGGCTATTATTTTAATAATGATATGATACGTTTTACAAGATATTTGAAAATTATGAATTTAAAACGTGCTGTCAGCGTTTAAAACTGCCATTACTTATAATTAACAGGCTATTTTGAAGTGACAAAATAATAACTAATTTTAAATATGACATACGAGTGAGACATAAATTGTGATTTGTTCCGAAAAGTAAAAAAAGGAACGTGTATTAGCATTGCTAACAACCTGATTATACATGCGCATATTGATGAAAAGGAACAATTTATAAAATTTCTTAATTTGTAATTTATCACGTTGCCTACATTACAAACAACCACCACCACCAACAAGGTTATTACATTCCATTTTACGTAAATTTTTTAGTTGGAATGATAAATGATGTACGAAATGGATGCATATGGTGTTAATGAAAAATATCGATTTTTTTCATTCTAGGAAAGAAGAAAACGAGAGTGTACGTGCCTATAGTCGCTTTTTTAATAAAATATGAGCGTGGTCCTTATTTAATATTGCAAAGGATATAATCAAAAAAGAAAAGCGGCTTCCCCTAAGACTTATTGCTGTTGGTATTTGTGGAGATGATGAAATGTTGTTGCAGAGCGAAAAGTAATAGCTTGGAAATGAATGATTAGAGGTGTGACAATTTAATAGAGCGCCTACATCTTTAAGTTGACGATTTCTATGCTAATAACTTGTAATGATGTGAGAATACAATTCACTGAGCTTGGAGGTAATTGCTCCGGCAAACTATCAGTATACCTACTAGAATGATTGAACGAAAATTGCTTAATCAAACAGAAATGCAATATTCTCCCATAAATTTAGTTTTCAATTATTAAAAATCATCCATTAATTGAATTCAGTCCAATTATTTTTCCATCTAAAAATTTATTGCTACAACTATTTATTTATTATTTTATTTCACTCAATAAATTATTTAATATCTCTCAAACGTTTTACGTTCGCAAAAATTTTACAGCGTTTGCAACATTAACTATTTAAAAAATATTTTATATATTCCTCCAATTGCCATTTTTGCAACTTCATAAATTCCATCGTCTCTAACATATGTAAATTCAAGCCTGATTCAATAATCTCGATCGCGATAAAACATTTTTATACTATACGAATGTGGCTTTCCATGTTAGCTACTTTTTAATTTAATGTATTGGTTTGGAGCTGTTAGAACAAATGGGGTTGTTACCGAAACGATTTTCAGCGCACGCTCGTTTCTTTTTTCTTCTTTTCTTATTTTCATGGCAGCGGCAGCGGCGGCGTCGTTTCAAAGAAAGATGCAGGAATGAAAATTTCATTCGAATGAAGTTTGTCATTGAAATGGTGCAAATGTGGCTTCAATTGAAATCAACTTTTTGCATGAACTGAATCTAGAAGCTCGTTAAAAAGCGAACCAAATGCACAATTACAATTAAAAATTTCATACTCCTAAAATCAAACACGTTTCCATATTATGACGCAGATTGCAAATGTGTCTTATTTTACTTTGTTTTTATGAATATAATATCACAAACAGCGCCCTGATGACGGAGTTGCAATTAATATTAATTAATTAATTCAATCAAAAAGCGATTTATTATGTTTGAATGTTACGCTATAAAATTTGACAAGAAAATGCAGTATAGATTTTCGGCAGAGAAATGTAAAAGGGGATATTTATGGAGTTGCATAATAATGTTTTTGATTTATACTAAAAGTTATCAGTAAGCACTCTATAAGTGGAATAATCTATTGCATCATCATGAAACAACGCGACATAAATTTCAAACACTTAAATATTATCAGTGGCAAAAATTTTATGAAAGCATAAATAAAACGATGTTTAAACCTTCATTTCTGATAAGCGAATAGTTTTTATTGTTTCTAAAAATCATAGTATATTTCGTGCGAAAGTAATAAAAAATGTTTAATGCCGTATTTATATTGTATAAAAATGCTTTGCTGCCAATGGAGAAAAGAAACTACAGTGTCTCAATTATAAATGCCAAATAAAACTTGTAAAACAATTAGAAAATTTATAGCTGTATAATAAAATATTTTGTTTGCCACCATTTGGTGAGCCACGTTATAATTCAAATACAATAAAACACTTGGTAGGTCTCACAATACTAATATATATTTTCGACGCGTTTCGACTAGATAGTCATCATCAGGAATACCTTAACTACACTATATACTATTTGTAAAACAATATGACAGCAGCAAAAACAAAATCAAAACAAATCATTGAAAATTGGAACATAGGATTAAATAAATAAATCAATAAAGGGCGAGTCACTTAAATCTTTCTGTTCATTCATTAATTTCAAACCCGACTTTAGCGCTTTTTTTATTTCAACTGCTTCCAAGAAATTCAGCTTCTCTCTTTTTTCACAAATGTGCAAAATTGACATGTTATTTTCAGAAAAAGAATGGTTGAATTAATTCAATATATATTATATAGTGTAGTGTAGTATAAAGTGTAGTTAAGGTATTCCTGATGATGAGTATCTAGTCGTAAAGCGTCGAAAATATATATTAATATTGTGAGACCTACCAAGTGTTTTATTGTATTTGCATTATAGTTGTATCTCTAGTCGGGCGATTCAGTCATGCGCTAAATAATTTCTAAATAAAATCACATGCAAAACAAATCACAAAGCAAATTCTAAAAATCATAACAAATCGCAATGCAACTTCTAAAAATCATAGTAAATTTCGTGCAAAATAATAAAAAATGTTTTATGCCATATTTATATTGTACAGGGTGATTCACTCGTGACTGACGGTTTTTAATCGTCTATATCTCAGGAATGCGTAAACATAAAAGCAGAAGGTAGGGCTCAAAGTTTTCCTCATTTAATAAAGTTTTGATTGCGTGCGAGAATGAGAAGCAGGGGTGGATCAAGGACCCCACACAAATCACTAGGAATTTTGGATCTTGCTGAAAATTTCTGAAATTTTGATATGTTATAGTTTATGACCTCCTGATTATAAGTCCTCTTGGGCAAAAGAGCTTTTAAATATACAGATTTTGAAATATAGAGGTTAGAAGTCGCCAATTGCACAAAACAGTAAGGTTTTTGGTCCTCACTGAAATTTTTATATGTTATAGTTTATGACCACCTGATCAAAAATCCTCCTTGGTACAAAACTCAAAAATAGACAGTTTTTGAGATATAGAGGTACTTAACATTACTTGGTTTACCAATGAAGCTTGGTTTCATCTTTTTGGTTACATGAGCTCGCAGAATACCCGCATATAGACCACAGATGGTCCACATGCTTTGCATGAGTCGCCCTTACACGATCAGAAAATTTTCGTGTGGTCTGCAGTTTTCCGTTCTGTAGTAATTGGTCTACTCTTGCCTCCCAGTCTCGCATGCAATCAAAACTTCATTAAATGAGAAAAACTTTGAGCCCTACCTCGTGTTTTTATGTTTTCGCATTCCCGAAATATAGACGTCAGTCCCGAGTGAATCGCCCTGTATAAAAAAGCGTTGCTGCTCATGGAGAAAAAAAAAACAATACAGTGTCTCAATTATAAATGCCAAATAAAACTTGTAAAACAATTAGAAAATTTATAGCTTCATCTCTCTAGCCGGGCGATTCAGTCATGCGCTAAATAATTTCTAAATAAAATCACATGCAAAGCGTGCAATCAAAAACAATGAAAAAGTTTTTTCGGCGGGCTGCAAAAAGAAGTTAGTTAAAGGAAAGTCAAAACTTTTTGTTTTTCGGATGAGTAATGAGCTGCTATTTACAGAAATGACTCCTTTAACAATTTAAGGAATTGTCTTAATTGTGTCTTAAAATAAAGGCTTTAATAAATATATAAGACTTTTGTTTTCGTTCTCTTGTCGCGGAGCAAACACAACAAATTATTGCCTGCGAGCTATGAAAAAAATGCGCGGTAACGATTATTCACGTTCATAACAAACTGAATATATTATTATAACCATATTTTATCAGTATTAATTAAGAGCTTACAAGTTATACACTCTTTTAAAGCGTTTTAATTAAATTTTTATATAAAAGAAATGGTCGTTCATTTATTTTTTCAAAGTCGTTTTACAACCTCCGACAAAAACTTGTGATGTAATTCTATTTATTCAACTAATACACTCGCACCCTTTCGCATACTTTTTGCGCCCTACACACAAAACGCAAATACTTTGTTATATTATTATTATAATCCAAGAACATGAGATATGATAATTTGCTTGGGTGTAGTAATTAGTAGCTGAAAATCTCATTCCTTGATTTTATATACTCGCGCGTACGGTGTGGTACACTCAACTAATACGTGTGGTAAAACAATAGAAAATAATAAATCAAAAGTTTTGTAAAGATGAACTTGCACAATTCATAATCTTGTTTCGCCAGTATCACGAGTATTTGATCTTAATGGGTGTTGGGAAATAGTTCGGTGCGGTTCTACAGTTACAACCATTATTGTACATTCTGGACTTGTGCTGTGTTTAATCTTAAGATGAATAATTTATATGTACTAGCACACCATACTACACCACACGGCTCGGACTAATTTGTTAATCTATTCAAATGCAATTTTAAATCTATGTCACCGAGCAAAAATCCATTGCAGCGACGCTGCAAAATTGTAGTGATGCTCAAAACTTACATTTCTATCACACAATTGAATGAAGCTAATTCGCTCTTATTTATTCTAATCAACTGTCTGCATAATAAAGCAATTAGTCAAACTAGTCGCTTTTTTGCTTTATGGTTTAAAGTAGGTAATTAATGCAGTTTTTATATAGTTGAAAATTAATCTTATACTGCCAGAATCTTATTAATTTAATACAAATAGTTCAATTAACTGAATAAAACATATTTTCAAGATAAATATATTAGATAAGAGTCTAAAATTTTTACTCTACCACTGTATTTATTTTATCCGATACTTTTTACATTAAATTTTAAATTCTTCTATATTGAATTTCTTAATTATCTATGTGGATGTCCTACCAAAGCCATGGACTGTGTATTAAGCCAAAACCAGCTATTCAATATTAAAAGTGAAATTAATAAATACAGTGATAGGTTAAATATTTTAAACTTTTATGTAACTTTAGTTATACACGGTAATTATGTGATAACAAAATGAGAAACAAAGTAAATGCAGTTTTTATTTATTATAGCCATGAATTTTAAATCTTTGAAATTAAACATGTAGTAGAGTGTGATGTAAAATAACATTTTTGAATTTATAGTGGAAAAGTTTTGAAACAAACTAATAATCTATCTATATAGTAGGTATGTGTCGATAAAACTTATTACAGTTAAAATAAAAAACATTTTTGAATTAAATTCAGATGAATTTTAACTACATTTTTCTGTACTAGATTCAATCCATTACATTATTTATTATATATTCTCTATTTATGGTAATTTGAGTGTATAGTTTTAGTTAAAAATCTATTATAAAAGCATAAAAGATGCCAAATGAATTAATTGAGCCGTCTTTTTAAGATACCTAAGTCCATTTACGTTTGGATTATGATATTGAAGTTTAAGTTTAATAAAAGAAATAAAAATAATAAGTAAGAGAAATTTAAAGTACAATATAATGTAAATAAATAATAGCAATGGGTTCCCAGTGTTGCACTATATTTTAACGTCTGCTAAATTAACAATTAAAATTAAAATAATTAATAATTATTAACAGTGAACTACATACAATTAAAAATAGACTAGGCCTTTTTAAAATAAACGATCCAATAAATTTATGCGGAATCTTTTATGCTTTTAGATTTTAAAATAAAAATAAACATTTAAATTAACAATATTTGAGTAAAAACCACTTATTTGTCTATTTTTAATGTACCTATAATAATTCTAATAGAAGCTGTAGCACAATGCATGAAGGAACATTTTCAATCAAATTCATATAATTTTATAACTGCACCTTTCATTGCAATATAAAATTTATTATATAGTATCATGTCGGTATTATTTTTATGTATTATCAATAAAATTAATTTATTAGTTTACTTTTAGTTAAAAATCTAAAAGCATAGAAAATGCCACATAAATTAATTAAAGGAATTAACGCATTTTGAATTAACGGCATTTGAATAAAAACCACTTATTTGCTTATTTAGTGTACACAAAATAATTCTAATAGCAGATTTAGCACAATGAATGAATTTCTTCGAACTAGTGCATTGCAAACGACGTAGAAAATGCAGGCGCATTTGTTTTACAATGCCTTCAAAGGAATTATTTCTACTTACTAAGATATAGCATATGAATTTTCTATTTTCCAGAATTTCATAACAACCAAACAATAGTTAAAAACAATATCTTGTATTATATAGAAGAATTTTTTAGGAAAGTAACACTTGGCGTATTTTTGTTAGAAGCAAATGTGCATTGCGGTTGATGATGATTTGTTAATCAACATCACTGAACGTAACCATTTGCGAAAAAATGCACTCGAATGCAAATCAAAATATGCGTAATGCAAATGTTGTTAAACTATTTCCATTGACAAAAAAACATGATTGATGATTTGATCTATTCAATCATAAATATAATATGCCATTAGGTTAATGGGTTTTTAGTATTTATAGTTTGCGCGCTGAAAATGCATACAATTTATCCATTCATTATTACGCTTTTTTTTAATTACTATTCATTTTTTATTCATAGATTTAGCAGAATTATTTATAAGATTAAATGTCGGGATAGAAAAGGCTTTTATATTTTCATAAATATAAGCAGCTTTTAGAATATTTTTTTAATTATGTTTTTTATAATTTTTTAATACTTGCTGCCAATTTAATATTCAAATAAATCCTTTTGTTAATATATGAAAATTGCAAAGCAACCTTTTAGCGCATTTTTACATTACATTAATTATTTTCTTTAATAATTCATAGCATCGTCACATTTAATATTAAACACAACAAAAAGCATTTTTAAGACGTCCATTTTTTTTCATTATAATCAGTAAATACAAGCTTATATGATAGTCCTAATTGCAATTGCATTCATTGCTGCAAAGTTAGTAAATTTAAATCTACTCTTTTCCACATTGAACACTTATTGACGACACAAAACGTATCACCTTTACATTCGTATGTTACAATGTAGTAGACGCCACATAGGTGGTGGATTTTACCATTGCGGTATTTAATCGTCATCCCAAGATCTACAATTACACTCAAACAGTTACCTTTTATATCATTTCAGTCCTAAGTAGACCTTTTATGGGAGTGTTTAAATATATCACAGCAATTAATGAAGGGTGCGAAGGTGAAGGTGCCGGTACACTTTATATTTAGGTAGAGTACATCAATTCAGCTATTTTGATTCTTTATTAGTAGTATGTTCAAAATTTTTTTGATAAAATCTGAGTTAATAGAAGGCGTTCCATATAAGATTGTTTAAAATGGACTCCTCAGTTTCAGAAAGGCATAAAAGGTAGCAATGACCAGTTTTGACAAAGAAGTTTGTTTGATCTATTTCAGTATAAATTCACATTTTATTTCTTGTTTTCTAAATTATGTCACCAAGATCGCCACCAAGATCGCCACCATCAAAATCAGTATGTAATATTTCTCGTGCATCAAATTCGTCAATACAGGTTCGCAAATAGGAATCAAGCATGTTTTCATAAAGGTCAGTGTTTACTGTGATGGTTACACCTTTGCAAAACGTAAGGGCCTGTCATTCTAAACGCATTACTTACGAGTAGTAACTTGCTGTGTATTACTTTTTATATCTTTCTGAACTTAGTGAGTTCGTTTTAAACCCCAATGTATAATTACAAATGCAAAGGCTGATGATGTCCAAATAGGTTTCAAGAGGATGAATCTTTCGTATAAGTCGAATTATAAATAACAAAATAATAAAATATGTGGGATTTGTGATGTTTGAAACAGGCATTTTCTTCCCCGTTTTTTTCTCGAATTTCTATAGTATATAAAAGTACAACAGTGTATAAAATAACGAAAATATCACGTTGAATTTCCACCTTAGATAGGGTTTGTGGAATAAATCAATATGCCTCTCGGTAAGCACTAAATAGATACTTAGTCACCCAATCTCTTTACTGTGTCGCTACGTTGTAATATACAAAGCGTAGGCTGATTAGTGTTTTATTGTCCAGCGTAGATTGAAGAGCAAATTCATGTTATTTTGATTAAGTTGCTTCATTTCATTCATATACAAGCAACGAAACAACCAATGTAAAATTGGACTCTCTTACTTGTGATATTTGTCGATATCCACTCATACATGAAAATGAAGTGCAAGTCGGAGAAGTATGAGAAGTACATGAAAACCACAATCAATTTCAGCGCACTATGTGTTTTCGCAAAGTTCAAACATCTATCAGATACTTTCTTTTTATCTTTTTTAAGGAAATTCCTTTATTCATATTTGCACGTGATAAAACAAATTATCTATTAATAAGCTTAAAATTGTAATTATCTACAGTTCTATCAATAACTTAAAACTTGAAAATGCAAAGTTAGTTGAATTAGCTTTGTAATATTAAAACCTCATTAATAACTAACTTTCAAATATATTAAATTTATACATAATTTAAATTAAGCAGTAAAATCATCAGTGTTAATATGATAATGTTAATATACGCTTAATATGTTTCTTCAACCTAATAATGAAGTATTTTAAGTGTGGCCGTCTTTGGAAGGAACTAGAAATCGGTACTCGCAAAAATAAAGAGCAAATTTCACCTTATGATATAAAATTTAAAAGTTGATTCAAATAACAATATTAATTATATCTGCAAATATTTATCTAAACAAGTTAAATACAAGGTTATGATTTCAGGCCCGTATATTAAGAAATTCTAAAATTTCAAATTTTACAATTGCACCAATATACCTACAATGGAGTGCCTTTTACTAAAAACATATATATTTAGCTAAAAATTACGTCTTTTGATGGAACTTGAAATAAGTACTCAAACATTTAAAGAGAGAACTTCAGCTTACGATATAAAATGTAAAAGTTGATTTGAATAACAATATTAATTATATCCGCAAATATTTATCTAAACAAGTTAAATACAAGGTTATACACATTCAAAGTTTTAAAATAAATGTTGATGTGAAAATTTAGGCACTTTGAATGTTGAAGGAGATGAATTTCAACGCATAATAAAACTAACGCACATACAAATTCCATAAAATGAATTTGAAAACCTAGAATTTTTGGTGTACCTGCCAAAGTGGGAAGGTACATTGTTCTAGTGTTAAACTATTGTCATTAAACAAATTCATGTCTTTTTGTTAATCTATTTATTGGATTTACTTGCAGTTTACATGTAAAATATAATATTTAGCGGTAGATATACGATCTTAAACGAGCATAAAAAGAAAACTTTAGCTAATGATATAAAATGTAAAAGTTGATTTGAATAACAATATTAATTATATCTCCAAATGTTTATCTAAACAAGTTAAATACAAGGTTATACACATTCAAGGTTTTAAAATAAATGTTGATGTGAAAATTTAGGCACACTCTGAATGTTGAGGGAGATGAAACAGCGCATAATAAATGTAACGCGCATGCAAATTACATGAAATGAAATAAGAAATTATAATAATATTCTTCCTGAATATAAATCATTATTTGTTATATAGGCAATTCCAACATTTAGCTTGAATTTCTGCATATAAATTATTCGTAAACATGTAATGTGCGTAAAATATTTGACAACATGAATAATTTCCAAACCAGTCATAAACAAAAAAAATTACATATATGAAAATTTGGCAGCGTATGCAATGTAATTTTGCTCAGATCTTGAATACAATTTCGTTATATAATTTTAGTATACATTACTTCAAATTTAATGCCTTTATTTGGTTAAATCCCGGAAATAGAGAAAATTATAAATTCTATTAATATTATTAAAGTAACTAATCCGCAAAACGGTCGCTAAAAAATAGCTTTTCCATTTCTAAGATTAAATTGGATTATCTATCTAATTGAAAAATGTACAAGTGCGTTTAATTAGCACGAATATTATGAAAAAAATGCTTTTTTATTGAATTTAATGAAATTAGTTATTTATTCATATTACGTCGCGCTGTATTATTGCTTTGACTGCGCATATTTTTTGTTTACTCTTTTCTTCAATATTAGCATAAGATTTTATTAAATAATATTAATGTTTGTGCAGATTTTTGTAGGGAAGTTGTGATGATTTCTTAATAACCAAAACAGTTTTGAAATTCAGTTAAGGTTGGAAAACCAACGGAGTACAGTTTACCAAAAACTCATTAATATTTAAGCGTTAAAATGCCTACTTTTTACATATAATATTTTGATTTGGCGCATGCAAAGCAGTTGGCATTTTAAAACTTTTTTATATATATTGCTTTTACATTTTAATCGCACAAATGTACATACATATTGTATTAGAAAAACGTCCACGTCTTGAGAAAATTTTTATAAAATAAAATCTCTCTAAAATCCTGCTTTAAGAAGCCTAGTAATCTAGTAAAATATTGGATGCTTATATTGTGCCTACACAATATCTAACTAGACGATTAAATGAATTTAGTTTTTTTCCATAGTACTTACGTAATTTAATTTTTCAAATGTAATTTTATTGTTCGTTCTGATTAAGCTTTTTATTTACCAGAAAATTTTTGCAGTAAATAAAATTTACATGACTGAATAAAACTATTTCTTAATAATAATTGAAAATTATATCTAATACTACTTCTTAACGATAAAACTCAAGATTAAAAACCAACAATTTTAACATTGTATTTAACTAATTAAACACACTTTTCTGTGCGGTATCTTAAAATGTACTGCTCGGTTTTAATTATGTCAACCATATCATATCCTACACCGCATTCGAGGCTACTCTAAACACTATAAATAACAAAATACGAAAAATCAAATGATATGCAACAAAGATTAACTGTAAAATCCGCGATTTCTTAAAATTATTAATGCAAGTTTTTCATAAACAGAATTTAAGCAAGATATTATTTGAGCTTATTCTGAATAAACTTTCTTGCATTCCCTCAGGGGTGCAACTTAGTCGAATAAAATCGAACTGACATAGTTTACAGTAGGAATAGATTCATGTTGTACAAACCAACATTGTATGGTTTTGAGGTCGATCGCTTTAAAATGCCATATTATCTTTTAAAACCTCGGTGAATAACCTATTTATTTTTTAGTTTGCAAACTAATATTTAGATTTACATTGCAGTGTGTCAAGGTTGATTGATTAATAATTACAGAAAGATTGTAAAAACATGTTTTAAAGTAGTAAAAATGTATCTATATGGATTGGGTTAATTGTCATTCATAAGAAATCGTCAATAAATGATGTCCGTTTCTAGTTTAATTCGTTGGACCGCTTAGTTACGGATCCTGCACCTTACATAGTTTTGGTTTCGTCGCTTATTGACTAAACACATTTTTACAATAGGAACTCTTGAAATTGAGGAATTTTGTTGCTTCCTCGTGGTGAATCATTCGACTATTTGACTATTGAGTCATCGTCAAAACTAAATTAGGTCGGGACATTACAACTGAACATAAGACACCAGGAATACAGTTTCTTGGAATGAGGAAGTGATGGAAAAACCAAAATATTGAATCAATTACTTAAGCAATAGTTTCATTGGGTAATAAACCTATACGTATCGAACTAACTTAATTCTAACGATAACTCAATAATCAAAACGCGTTAACTAATACTTTTTTATTTCAAACCTTCATATTTTGAATAGAAACTCTGTTGATATAAAAATGCCTATATATTTAACTTGCATTTATGTTGCATTAATCCATTTTATTGAGAATCCAACAACTCATCCTGACTTTCTTTTCTTTTCGGCATGTAAAACCACTTTTATTTGTTGAAACCTTAAATGCAATAATTAAGTACGGTGAATTACTCGCATAAAATACTTAGGGGGAGGATCCCGTTTTATATATACGAACATTTTCGTCTATCATTCGCACGTTTAGATAAATTGCACCCCAAGAAAAGAAAGTAAATTCCAACCGTGAACCAAATTTTGCCACGTTCTTAAATGTACACATAGGCCTCTACTTTATCATGAAAACAACAGTAGGTTGGTTTTCTTTTATTGTATTATATGCAATTTAGTTATGGCTAAGAATAGACAAAATAAAACATGATATACAGTTAGTTACCAATGGACACCTAGAAAACTCGCATTGCCTCAGTGAATTTTTGGTATACGAAAATGGAGTTTAGAGGTTGTCTGAATAAAACTGCGTTAAGGCTCATTCTTCTAGTGTTAAACTATTGTCATTAAACGAATTTGCTTCATTTTGTTACATATTATGGATTTAACAGACATAAATTCTTCTAAGGGTGAATTTTAGCCTGCATTTTGCTAAAACTATCCAGATTTAATTGATACCAAGTGTAGGGTAATAATGAAATAAATACAGAACAACTAATTTGTCATGTAATAATAATTGCAATTTAATTTGAATAAATAATGTATACCATTGTTGCTAAAATATATAATTTTATAACATTAATTCAAAGAATCTTACATAATTCAACTTCTACACGAAATTTCTCACTGTCAGCAAGTTTGCGTAAAAATGATTGAAAGCGCCGAACTTTAGTGCGAGGTTAATCCATTGTGTTAGTTGTTTATTTATGTATGTATGTATGTTTAGGGGTGAAATGTGTTTGCTGTTATTATTAGCAATTAATTAATTAGAGAGATATGTGTATTAGATTATTTGTATTGTTGTTACAAAAATGCGCTAAACGTAAACTGTGTATATAATTGTTATTTTTGTCACACGAAATTAAATGAAATGCACACTGCGTTCGAGAATAATGTGGCCAAAAAGCATGAAATCGTGAAAATACAGATCGCAGCCTTGAATTAATAAAAAAGTTAAATTTAAACCACCATAAATCCTGCGCTTATATGCTTTTTGTTTTAACGGAGAGAACTCTCAGGGTGCGCTTTAATTTCAATTTTTACTATGATATCTGACACTCTGCACTCCAAAGCGTGACTCTATAGTGGAAATATTCAATCATTTAATGGAACTTTAACAATGAAAATTTATAATTCAATCAATTTATGTTTTATATTGTAGTTATTGATTAGGCTGCTATTAGGAAATTTGAGGCGTCTTTGGGTTGCAATATTAACAATATTTTAATAAAATTTTGTATTTATGGTAACTCAATATCGCTGAAATACTAATATATTCAAATAACTTTCCTTCCGCAGAAAAAAATTGAAAGAATTTATGATGAAGTAATTTTTCAGCGGTAACACTATATACCATCAGCAAAAAAGTCGCTCGTCAAGATCAAAGCATCAGCTTCAATACATTTCTTGGCGGCAAACAAAATTTTTGTATAAAATTAGAATATTGTGCGCGCAGTAGTACGGATAAAGAATGCTGCTGCGAGAAAAGCAAATTTTCACATAACGCAATTTTTGCCTTTGTTTGTGTATACAATCATGAAATATTATCTCTAAATTAATTATACTTAGAGCTTTCAAATAATAAAACGAAAAACTTCATCAATAAATGCCATGAATATAATGAAATAAATTGAAAATTAAATTCCAGATAAAATAAAATGATGAATGTAGGTGTATATATTATACGGCATTTACTCAATTCATTGTCAAAATAAAGTTATTGTTAAGCCATTGCTCAAAAGGTTATCCACCCAACCCTACAAATTTTCTTGCAAACATTCGAGATATATCTTTTGTACTTACATTCTACGAGCCCTCTCCACAACACAGTCTTAAACGCAATTTTATGTGATTTGGGTTTAATATAAATTGTTTAATTATGCATTAACCGAATTGATATATTGCGACAGCGACAATTTCGTATAAAAATAAAGCTAATTAAATAAACTTGGTAAACATTCTATGTTGCGCTAGAGCATTATATTTTATTCTTCTACCAGTTTGCATATAAATTTCTTTTGTTCTTTAAAACGCTGCTTTTCTGGGCCTTTCTTTTTATTAAAACAATCCCAGCGCATGTTACTGCTTGGATAAACTTAAAATGTAAAATATTTTTTGATAAAATCAAAATAGGTACTAGAAATACAAACGTTTGTTTAAAAATAATCCTGAAGGTATTCAAAATGAATTAATAAATGAAAGAAGTTTGTCGTGTTGAAATTCTGTTTGAGGTTTAATAGATTCACAAAGCGATAAATAGCATTAAACAACAACAACAAAAAAACACAAACTGGTTAAAAATATGCTGATATTTACAACTTTGCGGAGAATTAATGTTAGCGTGGAACAATTATTAAATATATTGTGAAACTATTCAGCAAATTTTCCGGAGCGCGCAATTTTGGCAGTTGAAATAATGTTTATTGGCGAAACCGGCCAAAAACTAAATAGTTTTGGTTGTTCATTTGCTGTCAGCAACAAATTGCAAAACTCTTTTGAAAACTTAGCGCTCCGGCGTGCATCTAAAATTAGCGGCGCGCACACGAATTTCGCCGCAGCGCAAAATAATTATGATAAAATTAATTTGCCGACGCTTTTATTTTTTTCATCTTTGTTTCATTCGGTGGTTCGGTTGATGGCGCAATTATAATTCCCCATTAAAATTGTCATTAAACTTAGATAATATTTATTCAAAAATTTCTAGTGAAAAATGTTGATGCGATATTTGCTTAAAGTTAATTGCGTAGAATTGTAAAAGTTCCACCACCCAAGTTTCAAGTTTAAACCGGTTAATGAAATGTAAATCTAATCTTCTATAGCATATTGCAATCGTGATGAAGACAAACAAAAGGGTCAACGGAATTCAGCTTCATTATTATAAACGATAACAAAACAAGACTTTAACAATTATAAAACAAAATCAGAATAGGTATAAGAAGAGAAAATCTACATATATAGGTAGCTGAAAAATTAAACAAGTGCGTAAAGTCAATGACACTAAGAGTATATCTATATAATCACTGTAGCCACAAATTGGTTTTGTTTTTATTATAAATATTTTAAACAAATTTTAGAACCAAATTGTTAAACTTTAGTATAGACGTTCTATTCTTATGTTCTATTGGGTTGGATAATAAGTTTGTAACGTTTTTATATTTTCTTTTATTCTTCAACGATTTGCTTCTGTTTGACAAAGTGTGAGTATTTATTCGATAGGGTTTTTCCTGGTCTACAAAACTATGCTAATCGTTTTTTGGATAAATTTAATTTTTTATTAGTTTTACAGTTTAGAAATGGAATTTCCGGGAGATAAAAATTAACGTTTGCGACACCTACTCTTCATTGCATTTCATCGAGGCCAAAAGGCTACTGAAGCAGCCCGGAACATTTGCAGCGTATACGAAGAAGGTATCATACACGAGGATGGTCACCAAACAAGTCGTCAATTGGCCGAAAAAATGAACTACGATCATAAAAGGAGTCTGGGTGCCTCACGAGCTTAACGAAAAAAACAAAGAAAATCGCCTTCAAATTGCTTCTCAACATCTCGCCCGCCATCGAGCAACACGCGGTCACAAAAAGCATTTTTAGTACCGAAGAGTCACGGGAGATGAGAAATGGTGTCTATACATAAATATGCAACAAATAAAGGAGTGGGTGGCTTCAGCACCCTTTTGGCCCCGATGAAATGCAAAGAAGAGGAGGTGTCGCAAACGTTGATTTTTAGCTCCTGGAAATTCCATTTCTAAGCCGTAAAATAAATAAAAAATTAAATTTAACCAAAAAACGATTAGCACAGTTTTGTAGAACAGGAAAAGCCCTATCGAATAAATACTCACATTTTGTCAAACAGAAACAAATCGTTGTACAATAAAAGAAAATATGAAAACACTACGAACTTATTATACAACGCAATATTTATTTTAGTTTTTCTTAGCCGATTTTACGGTGTGCTTTTTATTATTATAACTTAAATTTCATTTATTTATTTAAAACATAAGTCACATATATCACCGTATATTTGTTTCATACATTACAAACTAGTTTGGATTATCCTAGAATCATTTTCTCTATCTAAAATGGTATCAAAATATAAGTGCCTTAATTATTTTTTTTCCTACAATTATGTTTTTTGTTCATTTCATCTTACAAATTATATTTTTACCACTTTCTAAAATACAATATTTTCTTTATTCCGTTTTTTTTTTGGTTTTTAAATAATATAATAGTTTAGATAATCAAAAATATTCTGTATTCTAAAAATTAAAGCAAATAATAATCTATTGTACTATAAATGCAGGAACAAGTAGCTAGGATTTAAAATTTCGAGTAGTATGTACAAAACAAAAAAAAATGGTTAAATAACCCTACACTTAAAGGATAATATTTGGGGAGAGCAGCATCATTTTTTTTAATTGATAGTCTATTTTACCTTACAATTTATACTATTATCACTTTCTTAAGTACAATATTTTCTATATTCCGACTTTTTGTCATTTACAAGTAATACAATCGTTAAGATATTAAAAAATATCCTAAATTCTAAAAATTAAAGCAAGTAATAATCTACTATAAAAGCAAATAATAATCTACTATAAAAGCTATGAATTAAAATTTCGAATAGTACTTCCAAACAAAAAATTTTTTGTTGGATAGTACACTTAAAGGATAATATTCGGGTATAGAGCAGCGCATCAATTTTTTTAATTGATAGTCTAGAGTAGAGTAGATATAAATGATGTGCAATTTAACGATGAATAGGTGGAATGTGAAGGTGAGGATTATTAAAAGCAGGCATAATGTGTATAGGTAGATAGTATAGTATGAAAAGAGAGAGCAGGAATATGGGTTTAATTGCGACCGATCATTATCTGTGATGTACGGTTTATATCAATAGCCTCAGGTTTATTCATGCTGTGATTTGTGTGAAGTTTGAACAGATTGTGATTACCACGCATTGTTAGAGACTGATTGTTGTGTTTGGAGGAATTTATTTGACGTTTTATTGCAAAAGGTTGAAGTGGGTCGTGTTTTGTATTTAGTTTTGATACACTACACCTTCTACACACGTACAACTTCATTTAATTATACATTGTCTTCGCACCCAAGAAGTTTTTAATTATTGCGACGACACGTTTTTGCATACATTTTGCATATTATTTACATTGTTCGTGTGTTACAACAATGCAAATATGGCGTTTTAGAAAAATGTTGTAAAATTTTTTGTCGACGAACGTCGCCTTAAAATTCATTCGGCTTAATACGTGTTGTAAAGTATAATGTAAAGTCAGATATGTGTATGACAAATGGTAGATGCGCCAGGCTACTAGCCATTAATTCTATCAATGTTCGCGTCAAAGCTAAATATGTGATTAATGAAAGAGATATTATCGTGCTGAAATATGTGCATTCAATCGAATAAACATTTTTTTAAATTAGATTACAATACGCAAGAAAAATTGCCAAAAATATACACTTGAACAGCACATAAAACATCTACTTTTCTATGATTAAAAATTTTGATGACGATTACAGCTTATTTGATGGATCACTGACTAATATCTAAATTATAATTTGCTACATCTTCGCAGATATGACTGCGTTCAAATCCAACGGGCTAGATATTTACCGCTATTTCAAATAATAGTATACATAGGAAATAATCTAGCTATACTTTTTTTAGTATCTGTACGAAATTCTATAACATTAAATTTTGTAGAGGAAAGAATAATTTCTACTAACTTTTCTTTAGTATTTCGGCATTTCAATCGATTTTTTTAATAAAATTCATCTTGACTGTTTGGAAAATAGCAAAAATAAAAATAAAATCGTCAAAAATTTCCCCCATACGCAATGAAAAACCCCATCCAATATTTAATGTTGTAGAATCGCTTTGAGATACTGGAAAAGTATATCTAGATTATATATCCTTCTAATGAAACGCACTATATAACCTGATTTTTCCAATATATTGTAGTTTGTAGTTATAATATAGAAGTAAACCAAAATCATTAATTCGTTTGTAGATATTAATTACTGGAAGTTTATTTAAACGTTATCTGCTGCTAAATTTTTACAATTCAAATAATTACTTACGAACGTAAAAACAGTAGTCTCGAAACAGTAAAAAATAAAACAAAAAGTTCATCCAGCTTTTTTGGAAGTAATTTCGTGAACTAGTCGTAAAATTTAAAATATGTTCGTTTAATGAAGTTCTGCAAAATGGAAAACTATGTCTTAAGTTTCAACCATTAAATTATAATACGTAGTAAAATATTTTTAAGTTTCATATCTTAATTACACCAGTATTATGGCTACATTATTGCAAAATTACTTTATTAATTTTGTTTAAAGAAAAGCGCCTTCGATAATTATAACATAAATCACACCACGAAATTATTCAACAATTTTTGCCTGAAAATTTCATTAAACTTGTTCAAGTTTAGTACAAGTAGTATAAATATTAAATTTACAATTCTGTTAAGTTTAGTAGATTTTTAATGAAGTTATTTCTTAGAGCAGGTAAAGTAGTATATTGTTTACATAATTTATGCATTATTATTTTACACTAACTTTGGTAATTCTCCATCCCAGTTGTCCTTAAACTTAACTGTCTATAAATTTCTAATTTTCGCAATCATTTTGCATTATTTATAAGTCATTAACCGTAATGCACTTCATCACAAATACTAATTATAAATGTAAATTTATAGTACACCGACTCGATAAAAGTGTGTATATTCGTCTTTTCGATAATAAATTTTTTATAGTTTTATTAAGTAATAAATTCGGTAATTTGCTTGCAACTATAAAAACAATATTTCATCGAAAACGTTAATTTACTAGTTGAATATAGTTCTAGCAGCTTTTAGCTAAATTGCCTTTTTCATAGGCTATTAATAGAAAAGTTGATAAATCAATGCTGACTACTTTTTTATTATTCAAATTTCGTCAAAATAAACATGTTTAAAATCAACATGGTTTCGAAAAGGTTGAATAAAAGTTGCTGTTGGAAATTGTACACAGATAGATAATAAACAACAAATTCAATATTTAGTCTTTATCTAGACAATAGAACACTCCGTGTTTGTGTTGTGGCATGACTTACGAATGGGTTACATTCAAAGGTTAGATTAAATCCGAACTTTGATTTCTACGTACAGAATTATATATATATTTATACAGCAATACTTGTATTTAAACTGCAAAACCAATGTTGAAGATTTAAAGCGGTTCCAACTTTTAAACTGCTATCTATTTTAATGCTTATGAATCATTAAATTATATAAAAGTAGACTAAAAAGGCAATAAAGAAATAAACCCGATGAGTTTAGTTAATTGCGTTTAGAAATAGATAATAGGTATACACATAGAATTTAGTAGGTACGAAACATTATTGATTTTCATGTCAAGTTTAAATATTTATAAAAAATAAGAATAACAAATTTGCATTTTACGTTGAAGCTATTTAGTGAATAATTCATTTCCCGTGTATGCAGATTTATTAATTTTACTATGTAATTTTCAACAGAAATAACAATGTTTGTATAAGTTATCGACAATATTGTTGTTTCACTTCTTTCAATCAAGATAGAAAATTTCCTAAGTGCTAATAAATTATTAAATAGTTTTGACTACATTATAATTCTATCTTATAAAAATCTGCATAAAATCGTTGTTTACTTTCAATTTGCATAAATGAAAATTCTATGAAATATACTGTATAAAATGTTACCGTAATAGTGGATGCATTTTATAATAAATAGATTATAATTAACACTTGGTTATACAATATGTTAGTTTCTTATATTTCTACTGATTTTCCAACAAACATAAGAAATTTCCTAAGTACAATACTAATAAATTATTAAATACTATTGACTACATTGTTCTGTCTTATAAAGATCTGCATACACTGGTTGTTAACTTTCTTTTTGATTATTAGATAAATAAAAATTCTCTGAAATATATTGTATAAAATGTTATCGTAATAATGGATGCACTTTATAACGAATAGAGTATAATTAAGACTTACGATTAGTTATATAGTAGTTTCTAATGTTTCTACTGATTTTCCAATCAACATAGGAAATATCCTAAATACTAATAAATTGTTAACTAATTTTCACTACATTCATTCTGCCTTATATAAATCTGCATAACCTATTTGTTTATGTTTTATTTGATTATTGCAGAAAGGAAAATTCTCTGAAATATATTGTATAAAATGTTATCGTAATAATGGTTGCATTTTATAATAAATAGATTATAATTAACACTTAGCTATATATTAGTTTCTTCTATTTGTACTGATTTTCCAATCAAGATAGGAAATTTTCGAATCGTAAGTAAAATAGTAATAAATTATTAAATAGTTGCGACTACATTCATTCTGCGTTATAAAAATTGTTTACTTTCAATTTGACTATTGCATAAATATGATTTTTTTAAATTAGATTGTATAAAATGTTATGGCAATAAGGAATAAATTTAATAACAAAAAAATATCTAATTGAAACTTAAGTCTTAAAATAGATTGTTAAATGTTTACTGATTTTTGTGTTTAAATGAAATATTAAGCCTAAAAATATTAAATTCTTCTTTAAATTGTTGTTGTTTACCAACAATTAAATTAAATATGTAATTAATTACTCTGATATTTTTTTCTATTTTTAACATTACTAAAATAGAATATAATAAATAGGTAACTGAAAAATTTATTTATATGAAAAGAATGAGAATGAAATTTAACATGATTTAACCTTTATAGTGAAACATTTTAGGTAGTCAAGTCACGTGAAAAGGATAATATCAAGCAACGCTTTGAGCGTTCTATTTATTACGCGACGCTGTGCGTCCGATGTTATTATCAAATAGTATATACCTTCAAACATGTGAAGGGTTAGAATAAGCGCTTTGAAAATTTCCATTCAGCACTAAAGCGGAGATCTCCTATATAACTAGACGTTCAAGATCTTTTACCTATATACAACGCTATAAAGTTATTTGACCAAAATGGCAAAACCGAAAAAACACAAGAACGTATCGTACCGTACCGAATATTATTATGCATGTTCCACTCGTAAATAATCCGCTATTTTCTCCACATCTTTATTCCTACATCGGAGAGATATAAAAAAATGACTTTTCAAATGCTTTTAGCACGCTCGCTATCAGATCAAAGCTCTTTATATAATATTGCTAAAGAGCATTTTCTATTCTTTCTTATTTTTTTCATCGTTCTCATCATCATTATCGTCATCGCCATCGCCATCATCAATGCTATCGATTTTATTCGCTTGAGAAACAAAATGTACTCGTATTTTAGTACACTCATACCATTTTTAACATACACAATTTTGTTTTATATCAAATGCAATTTAACCAAAGCTTTTTGTATAATTTTTGTCAAAACCACATTATTGTATGAAATTCACTATATTAAATTTTCATCACCATTATCCACTAACTATAAAAAAAGTTGTTGTAATTGTTGTATTTGTTCACTATTTACATATCCTACTTTATTTAATCAATTAAATTGAAATATTAAATAATAATAAGTACTTATAAGACTATAATTTGCATACAAATTAAATATTAATGAGGCAATTCAAGTAAGAATGCTGCAATTAAAAGAATGAATTGATCCCATTAAACTACAATATAATATATCAAGTCACTAAATAATTAACAGTTTGATATTACAAAAATACTTATATCTAATAGATAAATGCGAGTTAAATTAAATGAAAATAAAAAAATTAGACATACTTTTTAATTTGTTGATAATTTGTCGTAATTTTAAAGCTTGCCGAAATTATTTTAACAAAAGGCAAAAATTCCGGAATGGAATAATTGGCTTTGTGTAAGTGGTTACTTAATTCTTAATTGACAATTAAAAGTATTTATTATTATAGCCGATCAATTTGCTCCCTTTTTAATATGGCAAAAGACTGCTTCCTCTCCAATTAATTAGGTAATTGATAATTAAATACTTAAAAAAAATAATGTATGCAAAATGCTTGCGCTTTGCTTAAACATGGAATAATTCATGAGTTTTTATAAGTAGATAGGTAGGTATAAACGTATAGTATATGCATGTAGAAAAGTGTTGCAGCGCCATGCTAAAATCAGAATTAATGAATTTATGTCCTGCATCCCTAAGAATAATTGGTAATTGTTCTTAAATAACAAACAATACATAAATCGCATCTAATGTACATGTAAAAAATCTGCATTAGTGTAATTCAGTATTAAAAAATCAAAAAAAGCGCAAAAATCATAAAGGGGTAATGGCGAAACTGGTAAGGTAATTGCGCTCGAACAAATAAAATAAGCAAAAAGCTAAATATTGCAAACTTGTCGTTAAATATACAAACATCACATTTGTATTTATCAGGAAAGTCCTGTAAACTGCATTCCGTATGAACCATCCCGAAATAATTCACATCTAAACCAACATTTGTTGCCTTTTCCAAATTCATATCAAATTATGCTAGAAACGTCATTACTCCGTTGGACAAATTTTATTTCAAGAAGATCTGAAGGGCAACCTAGTGGAAACTATATCTTAAAATATTCAGCAAGGCACAGCAGAATGCCTCTTTGTATATATATTATCAGATTCAGAAATAATTATTATATATAGAAATAATTTGACTTCAATTTGGATGCGCATTTCAGTTACAACAGAAAACACAAAATATTATATGCAAGAGCTGCTAATTTATTATATTTGTAGAGAAACTGCTGTCATTTTGCATTATGTTAGCTTACACAAAGTTTACAAGGTACTGATGCGTTTTTCTGATCTCTACACCTAATAATTTTTAAGACAGGCCAGGTTGCGGCATTACCCGGGGGTCGTCATTATCCAACTTTCCCTACCAAACATTTATTGTATCATTATTAAATTTCCATTATGTATTCCATCTTTCTTGCATTCTTAAAAATGTCGAATGCACACATTGAAGCTGTATAATGTATTAATAAAACAATTTGTAGATTATATAAAAATGTACATACCTATTACCTACTTGTAAATTTTTCAATCGTATTAGTGAGAAGCAATTTAATTTTTAATCGATTCCATTATTATTATCTCCCCAGTCAACATCATAAATATTGATTCGACCGCCGAAATTATGAAACAGAATTTATTTTGCGTTAACACGAGTGTGTATAATATATATGTAGGTAGTAGGTATAGTAAATCGATAATTTTTTGCCATAATTCCACCTTTGCAGCAGCAGCAACCAAGTAAAAACAATTAAGAGCGAGACGATGAATGCGTTAAATTTTTATAAGAAAAGTCAGACACGGCAGCAGCATCGGAAAAACGCTAAAGGCGAAATACGTTGTTAAATATTTATGCCTTTAATCAGAAAATCAAATATAATTTCTCCGAATGAAATTTTTAAACAGCGCGCAGCGCGCAAAATATAATCATTTGGATTGCATTCGCATCGTCTGCATCGCATCACTCCATTTTCGAAATGAAAATCTGGAAGCGCGTAGAGATGTAGAACCATTTATTCAACGTGATGATGTGTGTTTGCGGTGTATGTGACTGTGTGTATCTGTGTGTGTGTGTGTTGTTGCGTTTTAATAATTGCGGCGAACAATTTGTTACAGATACCCCATCACCGGCGTGCTCCCTCGTCAAGTATTCGGGATGGGAGGAAGTCAAACCATCCGATTTAGGCGTTTGGACACAACTGGACCTTGCACCTGTGTTCATTACGCGCATGAGGTGAGTGTTATCCGACCGCATTAACACCTTTCCCCAAAATTACTCTCGACCGTTATTATGTTAATAATATTTAAGCGCAATTAACTTTACTACTAACACCACTAAACGTTACTATATCTATAACTTTTATGCGCTCTAATATGCATTCGGTCGACGAAAAAAGCGCAAAATTTGCATTGAATGTTACGATTATGAATATTATTACTTTATATAATGGCAACATGAACAAATTGATAATTATGTTTAATTAAATTTATTTCGAAAATAAAACACTATATTCACTACTGTTGCTATTCATGATTAAACAATTACTTTTAGAGCTTTTATTATAAACATTTTAATAATTAAATATTCTATTAAGTAAAATTGCACATACTATGTTGTTAATACGTATACATAATCTTTAAAAACTATTATATTGCAACAACGCACTGGAATTTTAACTTGCTGCTCTGCGACAATAAAATAAATTTTAACGATCAGTAAAACTAATTGTTTATTTGGTTTTCATTTATTTGCATTTTTGCATAATTTATGACATAAACGAGAAATTAGACGAACAAACAATGTTTCTAATTATTTATTAAATTTATTGTTTTGTTTGATAACAATATTAAATACAAATTGAAATCAAGTAATAGTGAAATTATTATTTTTAAATGCAATTTTATTTTATATTTTATTTCATTAATATAATTTTTGCATATAATTTTAATCATAAACCACACTCACAGATAATGTTTTTCATTTATTTATGAAATTTATTATTACGTTTTGCAGTATTATTTGAACGTGGATTGAAATTAACTGGAATAATAGTAAAAATCAATAAAAACTTTTAAATTATAGAATTCGGTGTTTTACCATTGTACGACTTAAAGAATTCTAATTCAAAACTGTTTACTTTCCTAATATTAATTTTAAAAAATTTACAAAATGTGTACCTATATAAAAATTTAATATTTATTTATGATTCTAGATCGTATATTTTTGAGAAAAAATAAAAGTAGTGAAGTTCGCAAAGTCCAAATTATAATATTATTTAAACATGGATTGAAATCAACTAGAATAATAGTAAAAATAAATAAAAAGTTTTAACTTGCAAATTCAGTTGGATTATTACTATTGTACGAATTAAAGAATTCTAATTGGAGACTCTTTATTATTGCAGCTTCCACTTTCATAATATACATTTTGAATATTGTTTAAATATGTATTTATGTATGCATAGATATGACATTTTGTATTCATTCATGATTGTATAATAGATCGTAGATTTTTGGGCAAAAATATAGCTAACTTCCAATCTGTGATATAAAACATTTATACATAAAATTGAATTAAAATAAAACGATAAATAATGTTTGCATAAAGCTTTGTAATAAAACTGATAAGTATGTATCTAAATTTCTACGTGATTGTTAAAAATTCCACAAAAAGCTGAATTCGAGATTAATTAATTAACAACCTACAGTATAAATAGTATAATTGGTTACTCAATTCATAATTGACAATTGACAATCTTTGATATAAAACATTTATACATAAAAGTGAATTTAAATAAAATGATAAATAATGTTTGCATAAAACTTTGTAAAAAACCGATAAGTATGTATCTAAGTTTATACGTGATTGTTATAAATTCCACAAAAAAACTGAATTTGAGGTTAATTAATTAACAACATACGGTAAAAGCTTCTTTACCAGAAAAATGTAACTGTAATATCCTTGATGTCCCATTCCACTTTTTACAATCATTAAATTAATAACCACCGAGCATCGTTAATGATAAAATATGACAATACAGCGATAATTAATTATCTTAAAACGTATAATTATAAGGGTACCTCTTTACTGTTGCTAAAAATACGGCTTTGTTGCATAGACGAGCCGTAATGCTATTTAATGTTAGCACCACAACATCTATTTACATAATCTGCGTCTTTTTTAACAATTTTTATCTTTTTGGGTAGTTAAACTTGTGCGCTTTATATAATGTTGTATCTTCATTATGTAACTAGACAATTACAAAAAGGCAAATACTTTTACTTTGAGTCTGAAGCGAATTTATTCGTGCCTTCGTGAAATTAGCATTACAGTGTACATTTAATTAATTAGGCCGGAGTTTACTTAAATTGCATTAATCGATAAGCTCACTCTGGTAATGCTAATATGGATTAAACAATTAGCAAAAATGCTTGACACAAAAGCGAAAATACGTTAATTTACATTCCCCAAAAGCCATATAAAGTATTATTTAGAAATAACATTTGAATAATGCAATACAATTATTTGGCATTGGGCCTCATCTGGAAAATAAAACATATTTTGTATGTATATTGTGTGTAGATACATTAACTTGTTGGAAAGCATTTATATTTATCTAGCTTTTTATTATTTTGCTTAATGTTACCTCCCTGGAGGTAAATATACAAGTCAGCCTCTTCAACTGAGAGATTTCAGATCCAATTCGATAGAGATCCTAGGTTTAGTGGAAGATGCTAATGGCAATGCTAACTCTGCAATCGTTCTTACAAGATTCTTTAAATATACTGAACGTAACGTTTTATAACTATTCTTATTTGTATTTATTTTCATAAATATATTTTAATAATATACTACTGTGTCCAAAAAGTAAGACCAATTTTTAATTTCAATAGCGCACATTATTAATTTTTTTTCTTACTTTGTAAGCATTGTAATAAACGTCTGTAACAATTTTTAAGTCAAAACATTTAGTAGTTTTTGTTTTACGTCGAATGTTCTACGTGCTAAAAGAGCATGCGACGATTATGCTTCATCTCTTCTATCGTCCCAAAACAATTTTTCGACAGTAGTCTTTTAAGATTCTAAGATAGTCCTAAGTGATACGGTACTAAATATGACGAATTTGGTAGTTGTGGATCGATATGAACAAGACGTTTGGTGTTAGTCACTAAAAATGAATGTGAGAAGTGCATTATCAACGTTATAGCATTAGTCAATAATTTCCACGTTCTAGGCCCAAGATATCTTTCAAAATGATATTGGCACTCTTTCGACATACCAACAAATCCCAAACAGACATGTTTAAAAAGCTAAGCACAATTTCTTTTGTTTTTTTGGCGTCGGAATGGGTTGATACTCATTTGAAGCGTTCTTCGTCTTCAAAGCGTTTTTGACTTTCTTTTAACTGATTCCACCACTTGTAAGCATTGCTTTCTGACAAAACATGGTGCTTACAAGTTATAAAAAATATAATTGATGTACCGTTTACCTGGGCTAATTAAATTGAAAATTGGTTTTACTTTTTAGACACAGTGGTAAGCCAAAATTATAACTACATAAGTACCTAAATGTTAAAGAAATACAGTAGAGTGGTTATAAATTCCAGTGATTTTTTTCCATTTGTTTGGTTTTCTACAATTTTTATAACACTGCAATTAAACTTTATTTCCTTCACAAATAAAATCAAACAAAAGCAATATTAAATTTTATTGCTATACGTTGTTGCAATTAATGTATGGCATGATAACATATATATAAAAATGCGACGCATAATAAAGAAAAAAAATCCAATTATACTTTAGTTTTTAATTAAAACGTAGCTAAACGTAATATAGTTGGATTAAAACTAAAAGCATCTATTAGAAAAATGCGCGAATTAGCGCGCAAATATCTCATCAAATAAAATTGCTGCAAATTGAGAATAAATAATAAAAAACAGCAAGGCAACGGTGTTTTGTTTAGTTTTAATTAAGCAATCTAGATATTGATTAAAAATTTTTTCGTTTAATTAAAACACTTCACCGGCGTTCTTTTTTGTGCGAGATAATTTTTTGTCCCTTTGATGTCTTCGTACATAAATAATAATTAGCTGGAAACACTTGTAAGTTTAATTAAATTTTTGAATAATTAAACCGTACACGTATAGTTATTATATTAATGAAAACTAATGATTAATTTCGTCAGATACGAAAAGTTATTATGGTTTTCTATCAGAGCGAAGATGTTTTAAAATAAGATTTTGCTCTCTCTCAGGGAAAACTTTTCGAAAAGTTCGTCGAAAGAAACTTACCTGACGTAAATTTTATAGATTTTATTATTACCTTCACATTATTACGTTATAAATTAAATTTTTCTTGGAAAACATCCACTTATCCTGATGTAATTTATTTAAAATTTTAATAATTTGTGTAATAATGCTGGAAAAAAACTAACAAACGCATACTTTTCTACAATATTTCATTGCAATTAAACTAAAGCTAAATCTCTATTCTCTTATTAAATTACATGTATTAAATCTGATTAATTTTTAAATAAGATACACAAANTAATAATGCTAAACTAACAAACGCATACTTTTCTACAATATTTCATTGCAATTAAACTAAAGCTAAATCTCTATTCTCTTATTAAATTACATGTATTAAATCTGATTAATTTTTAAATAGGATACACAAATTCTAAATTCTAAACGGTGTTAATGATTATTCAATTCGACTGGCTTAGATTATTTACAAAGACAGTAATGTACTTTTAAATAAAATTCATAAAATAAATCTTGTTTTTAATGGAACAAACACGAAAATAATATGAAGTTTCTAATGTTTTTATAAGATTATGATTTACTGTATATCCAATCGTGAATGAAAAATGAATGAAATTGTGTGGTTTAGTTGAAAGTTTTAATACCATGCTAAGATATACCTATGTATTTGGGTTTCTTTGTCTTGGATGTGATTTCCTACTTGTTTTTACAGCTTGTTGAAATTCTATTTTTGTATTGGTATTTAATTATTACTGTTTTAACTGTTTGGGAAGCCAATTTCGATCAT